>NW_026531224.1:0-58254 GCF_020745825.1 Agelaius phoeniceus | reverse complement strand
CCTTTTTCCCCCTTCACCCAATTTTCCCCTTTTTTCTCATTCTTTCTCCTTTCCCCTTTTTCCCCTTTTTCCCCATTTCCCCATTTTCCCCCTTTCCCCTTTTCCCCCATTTTTCTCCTTTTATCTCTTTTCCCCTTTTCTTCCCTTTATCCCCTTTTTTCCCCATTTTTCCCCCCCTTTCCCCCCTTTATCCCATTTTCCCCCTTTTTTCTCCTTTTCCCCTTTTCCCAGTTTCTCCCTTTCCCCCATTTTTCCTCCTCTTTCCCCAGTTTTCCCCTTTTCCCCCTTTTCCCATTTTCTCCTTTTTCCCTTCCCCCTTTATCCCCCTTTTTCTCATTTCCCTCCTTTTTCACCTTTCCCCTTTTCCCCCTTTTTCCCCTTTTCCCCCTTTTTCCCCTTTCCCCTTTTCCCCATTTTTTCTCCTTTATTCCCCTTTTCCCCTGATTTTCCCCCTTTTCCCTTTTCCCTTTTTTCCCCTTCCCCTCTTTCCGATTTTCCCCTTTCCCACCTTTTCCCCCTTTTCACATTTTCTCCTTTTTTCTCCTTTTTCCTCATTTCCCTTTTTCCCCTTTTTCCCCCTTTTCCCACCTTTATTCTCCTTTTTCCCCTTTTCCCCCCTTTCTCCATTTTCTCCCTTTTCCCTCCTTTTCTCCTTTTCCCCTTTCTTCCTTCCCCCCATTTTTCCTCTTTCCCTTTTTCCCCTTTTCACCCCTTTTCCCCCTTTCCCATTTTAATCCCTATTCTCCCTTTCCCCCCTTTATCCCACTTTTCCTCCCTTTCCCCCCTTCCTGTTTTTCCCCATTTTCCCCTTTTCCCCCTTCCCCCTCTTTCCCCTTTCCCCTCTTTCCCTTTTTTCCCTTTTCCCCTTTTCCTTCTCCCCTTTTCCCCCATTTTCCCCATTTTTCCCCAAATTTTCCCAACCTTTTTCCCAACTTTTTCCCCCCTTTCCCCCCTTTTTTCCCACTTTTCCCCATTTTTTCCCATTTTCTCCCCTTTTCCCCTCTTTTTCCTCTTTTTCCCCCATTTTCTCCCCTGTCCCCCCTTTTTTCTCCCTTTTCCCCCTCCATTTTTTCCCCTCCATTTTACCCCAAACTTTTTCTCCCTTTTTTCTCCTCTATCCCCATTTTTCCCCCCTTTTCCCCTTTTCCCCCCTTTATCCTGATTTTCCCCTTTTATCCCCCTTTTCCCCATTTTACTTTTTTCCCCTTTTTTCCCCTTTTCCTGTTTTTGTCACTACTCCCCCTTTTCCTTTTCCCCCTTCCCCCAATTTTCCCCTTTTTTTCCCATTCTTTCTCCTTTTCCCCTTTTCCCCCTTTATCCCCATTTTCCCCTTTTCCCCTTTTCCCCCATTTTTCTCCTTTTATCTCTTTTCCCCTTTTCTTCCCTTTATCCCCTTTTTTCCCATTTTTCTCCTTTCCCCCCTTTATCCCATTTTCCCCCTTTTTTCTCCTTTTCCCAGTTTCTCCCTTTCCCCCATTTTTCCTCCTCTTTCCCATTTTTCCCCTTTTCCCCCTTTTCCCATTTTTCTCCTTTTATCTCTTTTCCCCTTTTCTTCCCTTTATCCCCTTTTTCCCCATTTTTCCCATTTTCCCCCCTTTTCCCCTTTATCCCATTTTCCCCCTTTTTTCCCCTTTTCCCCTTTTCCCAGTTTCTCCCTTTCCCCCATTTTTCCTCCTCTTTCCCATTTTTCCCTTTTCCCCCTTTTCCCATTTTTCTCCTTTTTCCCTTCTCCCTTTATCCCCCTTTTTCTCATTTCCCTCCTTTTTCACCTTTCCCCTTTTCCCCTCTTTTTCCTCTTTTTCCCCATTTTCTCCCCCGTCCCCCCTATTTTCCCCCTTTTCCCCCTCCATTTTTTCCCCTCTTTTTCCCCAACTTTTTCTCCCTTTTTTCTCCTCTATCCCCATTTTTCCCCCTTTTCCCCTTTTTCCCCCTTTATCCTGATTTTCCCCTTTTATCCCCCTTTTCCCCCATTTTACTTTTCCCCCTTTTTTCCCCTTTTCCTATTTTTGTCACTACTCCCCTTTTCCTTTTCCTTTTTCCCCTTTCCCCCCATTTTCCCTTTTTTCTCATTCTTTCTCCTTTCTCCTTTTCCCCCTTTATCCCCATTTCCCCCTTTTCCTCCTTTTCCCCCATTTTTCTCCTTTTATCTCTTTTCCCCTTTTCTTCCCTTTATCCCCTTTACCCTTTTTTCCCATTTTTCCCCCCTTTTCCCCCTTTATCCCATTTTCCCCCTTTTTTCTCCTTTTCCCCTTTTCCCAGTTTCTCCCTTTCCCCCATTTTTCCTCCTCTTTTCCCATTTTCCCCTTTTCCCCATTTTCCCATTTTTCTCCTTTTTCCCTTCCCCCTTTTCCCCCTTTTCCCATTTCCCTCCTTTTTCCCCTTTCCCCTTTTCCCCCTTTTTCCCCTTTTCCCCTTCCCACTTTTCCCCTTTTCCCCTTTTCCCCTTTTCCCCATTTTTCTCCTTTATTCCCCTTTTCCCCTGATTTTCCCCCTTTTCCCCTTTTCCCTTTTTTCCCCTTCCCCCTCTTTCCGATTTTCCCCTTTCCCGCCTTTTCCCCCTTTTCACATTTTCTCCTTTTTTCTCCTTTTTCCTCATTTCCCTCTTTTCCCCTTTTCCCCCTTTTCCCACCTTTATTCTCCTTTTTCCCCCTTTTCCCACCTTTATTCTCCTTTTTCCCCTTTCCCCCCTTTCTCCATTTTCTCCCTTTTCCCTCCTTTTCTCCTTTTCCCTTTTCTTCCTTCCCCCCATTTTTCCTCTTTCCCTTTTCCCCCTTTTTCCCCCCTTTTCCCCCTTTCCCATTTTTATCCCTATTCTCCCTTTCCCCCCTTTATCCCACTTTTCCTCCCTTTCCCTCTTCCCTGTTTTCCCCATTTTCCCCTTTTCCCCCTTCCCCTCTTTCCCCTTTCCCCTCTTTCCCTTTTTTCCCTCTTTCCCCTTTTCCTTCTCCCCTTTTCCCCATTTCCCCCATTTTCCCCTTTATCCCCTTTTTCCCTTTTTCATCTTTCCCTTTTCCCCCTTCTTCCCCTTTTTCCCCATTTCCCCCTTTTTTCTCCTTTTTTCCCTCTTTCCCCCTTTATCCACCTTTTTCCCCCCTTTCCCCCTTTCTCCTTTCCTCCTTTTTCTCCTTTTTCCCCTTTTCCCCCTTTCCCCCCTTTCCCCTCTTTCCCCCATTTTCCCTTTCCCCCCTCTTTCCCCCCATTTTTCCTTTTTCCCCCATTTTTCCTCCTTTATCCCCTTTTCCCCTTTCCCCTTTTTCCCCCTTTCCCCCATTTTCCATTTTTCTCCCCCTTTCCCCATTTTCCCCATTTTTCCCCCTTTTCCATTTTCCCCTTTCCCTCCTTTTCCCCTTCTCACCTCTTTCCCATTTCCCCATTTTCCTCCCTTTTCCCCTCTTTCCCCCCTTTTTCCCCCTTTTTCCCATTTTTCCTCCTTTATCCCCTTTTCCCCCTTTCCCCTTTTCCCCTTTATCCCCATCCCCTCCCTGCTTTTTTCTCCTTTTTCCCTTTCCCCTTTTCCCTTCTTTTCCCCTTTTCCCACATTTTTCCTCTTTCCCTTTTTTCCCTTTTCCCCCATTTTTCCTCCTTTATCCCCTTTTCTCCTTTCCCATTTTTCCCCTTTCCCCCATTTTCTTCCTTTCCCCCATTTTCCCATTTTTATTCCCTTTTCCCCCTTTTCCCCTCTTTTCCCCCATTTTCCCCTTCTCACCTCTTTCCCATTTTCCCCCTTTCCCCCATTTTCCCCCTTTATTCCCCTTTTCCCTCTCCCCCTTTTCCCCCTTTTCCTTCATTTTTCCTCTTTCCCTTTTTTCCCTTTTCCCCCATTTTTCCTCCTTTATCCCCTTTCCCCTTTTCCCCCTTTCCCCCATTTTTCTTCCCTTTCCCCCCTTTTCCCCTCTTTTCCCCCTTTTCCCTCTCCCCCTTTTCCCCATTTTCCCCCCTTTTCCCCCTTTTCCCCCCTTTTCCCCCTTTATCCCCTTTTCCCCTTTCCTCTTTCTCCCATTTTCCCCATTTTTTTATCCTCTTTTCCCCCTTTCCCCCCTTTTTCCCCCTTTTCCTTTTTCCCCATTTTTCCCTCTTTCCCCCATTTTCTCCCTTTCCCTCATTTTCCCATTTTCCCCATTTTTCCCCATTTTTCCCCATTTTCCCCCTTTTCCTCCCCTCCGCCCTCTCCAGCCCCACACTGGGAATCCCTCCCTGGAACTCCATCGACTCCTCGCTATGGAGGGAGCTCATTAACTCCTAATTAACCCCTCAATCAACCATTAATCAATCAATGATAATTCCCCACAATCAACCATTAATCGATCACCGATCATTCCCCTCAATCAACCATTAATCAATCAATGATAATTCCCTGCAATCAACCATTAATCAATCACCGATCATCCCCCACAATCAATCAACCATTAATCGATCACCGATCATTGCCCTCAATCAACCATTAATCGATCACCGATCATCCCCCACAATCAACCATTAATCAATCACCGATCATTCCCCACAATCAACCATTAATCAATCACCGATCATCCCCTCAATCAACCATTAATCGATCACCGATCATCCCCCACAATCGATCACCGATCATCCCCCACAATCAGCCATTAATCGATCACCGATCATTGCCCACAATCGATCACCGATCATCCCCCTCAATCAACCATTAATCGATCACCGATCATCCCCCTCAATCAACCATTAATTGATCACCGATCATCCCCCTCAATCAACCATTAATCGATCACCGATCATTGCCCACAATCGATCACCGATCATCCCCCGCAATCAACCATTAATCGATCACCGATCATCCCCACAATCAGCCATTAATCGATCACCGATCATCCCCCTCAATCAACCATTAATCAATCACCGATCATCCCCCACAATCAACCATTAATCAATCACCGATCATCCCCCGCAATCAACCATTAATCGATCACCGATCATCCCCACAATCAGCCATTAATCGATCACCGATCATTCCCCGCAATCAACCATTAATCGATCACCGATCATCCCCCACAATCAACCATTAATCGATCACCGATCATCCCCCACAATCAGCCATTAATCGATCACCGATCATCCCCCACAATCAGCCATTAATCGATCACCGATCATCGCCCTCAATCAACCATTAATCGATCACCGATCATCCCCCTCAATCAACCATTAATCGATCACCGATCATCCCCCTCAATCAACCATTAATCGATCACCGATCATTCCCCTCAATCAACCATTAATCGATCACCGATCATCCCCCACAATCAACCATTAATCGATCACCGATCATCCCCCACAATCAACCATTAATCGATCACCGATCATCCCCCACAATCAACCATTAATCGATCACCGATCATTCCCCACAATCAACCATTAATCGATCACCGATCATCCCCCTCAATCAACCATTAATCGATCACCGATCATCCCCCACAATCGATCACCGATCATCCCCCACAATCAACCATTAATCGATCACCGATCATTCCCCGCAATCAACCATTAATCGATCACCCATCATCCCCCACAATCAACCATTAATCGATCACCGATCATCCCCCACAATCAACCATTAATCGATCACCGATCATCGCCCACAATCAACCATTAATTGATCACCGATCATCCCCCACAATCAACCATTAATCGATCACCGATCATCCCCCACAATCGATCACCGATCATCCCCCGCAATCAACCATTAATCGATCACCGATCATTCCCTGCAATCAATCATTAATCGATCACCGATCATCCCCCTCAATCAACCATTAATCGATCACCGATCATCCCCCGCAATCGATCACCGATCATTCCCCGCGATGGGTGTTTTTTTCCCCGGGATAACGCGCATTCCCGGGATTCCAGGAGGAGGATTTCCAGCGCCCCTCGAGCCGGGAGGAGGCGCAGCAGCTGCTGGAGCTGGAGCGGCTGCGGGTGGAGCAGGCCATGGAGCGCCAGCAGAGGGAGATGCTGGAGGATCAGCGCTGGCTACAGAAGGAGGTCCAGAGCCTGGTCAGACATCCCAAAATTCCCAAAATTCCCAAAAATCCCATCGGGAATTGTCCCTCGTGGGATGGGTTGGGTGGGGATCATGGCATGGATCCAATCCCGATGGATCGTGGAGAATTCCAGGATGGGTTGGGTGGGAAGGGAACTCAAATCCCATCCCATTCCAACCCCAGGGTGCTCCAACCTTTCCTTGGGCGCTCCCAGGGATTCTCTGGGAATTCCAGCCCAGCCAGGAATCCCTTCCCAAGATCCCAGAATTCCCAAAAATCCCTCGGGAATCGGCCCCTGCTGGGATGGGTTGGGTGGGGATCACGGCACGGATCCAATCCCGATGGATCGCGGAGAATTCCAGGGTGGGTTGGGTGGGAAGGGAGCTCAAAGGAGATGATGGAGGATCAACGCTGGCTCTGGCAGGAGGTCCAGAGCCTGGTCAGACATCCCAAAATTCCCAAAAAATCCCAAAAATCCCTCGGGAATCGGCCCCGCCTGGGATGGGTTGGGTGGGGATCACGGCATGGATCCAATCCCGATGGATCGCGGAGAATTCCAGGGTGGGTTGGGTGGGAAGGGGCCTCAAATCCCATCCCATTCCAACCCCAGGGTGCTCCAACCTTTCCTTGGACACTGCCAGGGATTCTCTGGGAATCCCAGCCCAGCCAGGAATCCCTTCCCAAGATCCCAAAATTCCCAAAAATACATCAGGAATTGTCCCTCGTGGGATGGGTTGGGTGGGGATCACGTCCGGATGGGGTTCCTGGAGAACTCCAGGAATTCCTTGCCGAAATCCCACAATCCCAAGCTCCCCTTTCCCAGGGAATTCCCTCCTTTCCCTTCCCTTTTCCATCCCCGAATTCCATAAAAATCCCTCGGGGTGGATCCTGAGTGTCCCTGATCCCAGAATCCCAGAATGGTTTGGGATGGGATCCATGGACCTTCAATCCCATCCCAGGGACAATTCCCATCATCCCAGGGTGCTCCAAATCCACCCTTGGGCACTGCCAGGGATTCTCTGGGAATTCCTTCCTGGGATTGGGATTTGGATTGGGACGGGGATGGATCCTGAGCCTTTGGGATGGATCCTGAGCCTGGGATTGGGTTTGGGATGGATCCCGAGCCTTCCTTCCCAAATCCCACCATCCCAAGCTCCCCTTTCCCAGGGAATTCCCTCCGTTCCCAGCCTGGCATTGGATCCAGCCCCATCCCGACTCCTCCTTGGGAAGGAATTTCGGGATCCAGGGGCTTCACTGGGAATTCAGGACTCCAGGAAGGGTCTCCCTTCCCTTTTCCATCCCCAAATTCCATAAAAATGCCCCCAGAGAGATTCCAAATCTCCGTGATCCCAAAATACCAGAATGGTTCGGGATGGGATCCTTGGACCTCCAATCCCAACCCATCCCATTATCCCAGGATGCTCCAACCTTTCCTGGGATGCTCCCAGGGATTCTCTGGGAATCCCAGCCCAGCCAGGAATCCCTTCCCAGGATCCCAGCATCCCAAGCTCCCCTTTCCCACTGGAAGCCATTCCCTGGCTCCTGCCCCTCCAGCCCTTGCCCCAATCCCAGCTCTCCTGGAGCCCCTTTGGGATGGGGAAGCGGCTCCAAGGATTCCCTGGATCCTCCCCTGATCCAGCTGCACATTCCCAGCTGCTCTCCCAGCCTGGCGTTGCATCCAGCCCCATCCCGACGCCTCCTTGAGAAGGAATTTTGGGATCCAGGGACTCCACAATCCAAGGGAATATTTGGAATTTTGGGGAACTTTAAGGCGTTTTCAGTTGCACTTTATTGTTATTATTATTATTATCATTATTATTATTATTATCATTCTTAATATTTTGGAAATGGGATTTTCCCCCCTTTTTCCTCCCTTTTCCCCCCCTTTTCCCATTTTTCCCCATTTTTCCCCACCTCTCACCCTCTTTTCCCCCTTTTCCAGGATCCCAAGGTGTTCCTGAACAACAACGTTCCCCCGGTGAGTGATCTTAGAAATCCTGGGAAAATCAACCCCAAAATCCCCAAATTTTGGTGCCTTTCCTCCCTCCATCCCAAATTTTGGGGCTCCTCCTCCCTCCATCCCGAATTTTGGGGCTCCTCCTCCCTCCATCCCAAATTTTGTGGCCTTTCCTCCCTCCATCCCAAATTTTGGGGCCTTTCCTCCCTCCATCCCAAATTTTTGGGCTCCTCCTCCCTCCATCCCAAATTTTAGGGCATTTCCTCCGTCCATCCCAAATTTTTGGGCTCCTCCTCCCTCCATCCCAAATTTTGGGGCCTTTCCTCCCTGTATCCCAAATTTTGGGGCCTTTCCTCCCTGTATCCCAAATTTTGGTGCCTTTCCTCCCTCCCTCCCAAATTTTGGGTCATCTCCTCCCTGTATCCCAAATTTTGGTGCCTTTCCTCCCTCCATCCCAAATTTTGGGGCTCCTCCTCCCTCCATCCCAAATTTTGGGGCTCCTCCTCCCTCCATCCCAAATTTTGGGGCCTTTCCTCCATCCATCCCAAATTTTGGGGCTCCTCCTCCCTCCATCCCAAATTTTGTGGCCTTTCCTCCCTCCCTCCCAAATTTTGTGGCCTTTCCTCCCTCCATCCCAAATTTTGGGGCTCCCCCTCCCTCCCTCCCAAATTTTGGGGCTCCTCCTCCCTCCATCCCAAATTTTGGGGCATCTCCTCCCTCCATCCCAAATTTTGGGGCCTTTCCTCCCTCCATCCCAAATTTTAGGGCTCCCCCTCCCTCCATCCCGAATTTTGGTGCCTTTCCTCCCTCCATCCCAAATTTTGGGGCCTTTCCTCCCTGTATCCCAAATTTTGGGGCTCCTCCTCCCTCCATCCCAAATTTTTGGGCTCCTCCTCCCTGTATCCCAAATTTTGTGGCCTTTCCTCCATCCATCCCAAATTTTGGGGCCTTTCCTCCCTCCATCCCAAATTTTGTGGCCTTTCCTCCCTCCATCCCAAATTTTAGGGCTCCTCCTCCCTCCATCCCGAATTTTGGGGCTCCCTCTCCCTTTATCCCGAATTTTGGGGTCTCTAATTCCCGATTTTTCCCCCCCTTCCAGCTCCTCCCGGAGAAGGAGACGGATTACAGTGAGTCCCTGCCGATTCCCACCCCGGAATTCCGGAATTCCCACCCGGAATTCACCTCGGGAATGGTTCCCCGTGGATCCCCCTCCCCACCACGAGTGAAATTCCCATTTTTTCCCCGAGCTGGGAAATCTGGGATTGGGATCCCAGGGGAAGGGGTTGGGTGCGGATCCCGGGGTTTCGTGGCGTTCCCGGGATTCCCTGGAATCTTCTGGAATGATTTTCCCTCCCTTTTCCCAGCGCAATTCACGGGGCCTCCCCAGAAGCCGCCGAGACTTGGGGCGCAGGTAAGACCTGGGATGGATCCCAGGAATCCGGGAATTTCCCCGGCCGTTCCCAGCTCCAGAGGGGTCAGACGGGATCGGGATCGGGGCCGGGATTGGGGCTGGGAAATCCCAAAGGATTCCAGGGTGGTTTGGGTGGGAAGGGACCCTCAGGATCCCAGGGTGATCCCTTGGACATTCCCAGGGATTCTCTGGGATCCAGGAATTCCTTCCCAAGATCCCAAAATCCCCAAATCCCGAACCTCCGGTCGTGGTGGGAGCCATTCCCGGCCATTCCAGGGTCCCAAATCCCTCTGGATTGGATCCAGCCCCATCCCGACTCCTCCTTGAGAAGGAATTTCGGGATCCAGGGGCTTCACTGGGAATTCAGGACTCCAGGAAGGGTCTCCCTTCCCTTTTCCATCCCTGAATTCCATAAAAATCCCTCGGGATGGATCCTGAGTGTCCTTGATCCCAGAATCCCGGAATGGTTTGGGATGGGATCCAGGGACCTTCAATCCCATCCCAGGAACACTTCCCACCATCCCAGGGTGCTCCAAATCCACCCTGGGACGCTCCCAGGGATTCTCTGGGAATCGCAGCCCAGCCAGGAATCCCTTCCCAGGATCCCAGCATCCCAAGCTCCCCTTTCCCACTGGAAACCATTCCCTGGCTCCTGCCCCTCCAGCCCTTGCCCCAATCCCAGCTCTCCTGGAGCCCCTTTGGGATGGGGAAGCGGCTCCAAGGATTCCCTGGATCCTCCCCTGATCCAGCTGCACATTCCCAGCTGCTCTCCCAGCCTGGCATTGGATCCAGCCCCATCCTGATTCCTCCTTGAGAAGGAATTTCGGGATCCAGGGGCTTCACTGGGAATTGGGGACTCCAGGAAGGGTCTCCCTTCCCTTTTCCATCCCCGAATTCCATAAAAATCCCTTGGGATGGATCCTGAGTGTCCCTGATCCCAGAATCCCGGAATGGTTTGGGATGGGATCCATGGACCCTCAATCCCGTGATCCCATGGACACCTCCCACCATCCCAGGGTGCTCCAAACCCACCCTTGGATGCTCCCAGGGATTCTCTGGGAATTCCTGCCCAAGATCCCAGGGGAAGGAACCTCCCAACCCCACCCCATTCCATGCTCACGGAATTCCCGGTTCCTCCAATCCCTATCCCAGCCTTTCCCAGGGATGGGAGCACCACAAGCCCTTGCTGACAGATGTTGGTTTTCCCGTTTTTCCTGGAATTCCTGATCCCCGTTATCCCTGTTATCCCGGAATTCCTGATCCCGTTATCCCTGTTTTCCGTGTTATCCTGGAATTCCCAATCCCGTTAATCCCTGTTATCCTGGAATTTCTGATCCCTGTTATCCCAGGATTCCTGATCCCATCATCCCTGTTTTCCCTGTTATCCTGGAATTTCTGATCCCATCATCCCTGTTATCCTGGAATTTCTGATCCCTGTTTTCCCGATCCCGTTATCCCTGTTTTCTGTGTTATCCTGGAATTTCTGATCCTGTTATCCCAGAATTCCTGATCCTGTTATCCCTGTTATCCCGGAATTCCCGATCCCGTTTTCCCTGTTTTCCATGTTATCCCAGAATTCCTGATCTCATTATCCCTGCTATCCTGGGATTCCTGATCCCGTTATCCCTGTTTTCCCTGTTATCCCAGGATTCCTGATACCATTATCTCTGTTTTCCCTGCTATCCCGGGATTCCCAATCCTGTTATCCCTGTTATCCTGGAATTTCTGATCCTGTTATCCCTGTTATCCCTGCTATCCCGGGATTCCCGATCCCATTATCCCTGTTTTCCCTGTTTTCCTGGGATTCCTGATCCTGTTATCCCGGGATTCTCAACCCCTTTATCCCTGTTTTCCCTGCTATCCTGGGATTCCTGATCCCGTTATCCCTGTTATCCCAGAATTCCCGGTCCTGTTATCCCTGCTATCCTGGAATTCCTGATCCCCGTTATCCCTGTTATCCTGGAATTTCCGATCCTGTTATCCCTGTTTTCCCTGTTATCCCGGGATTCCCGATCCTGTTCTCCCTGTTTTCCTGGAATTCCTGATCCCATTATCCCTGTTATCCCAGAAATTCTGATCCTCTTATCCCTGTTATGCTGGAATTCCCGATCCCGTTACCCCTGTTTTCCCTGTTTTCCCAGAACTCCTGATCCCATTATCCCCATTATCCTGGAATTTCTGATCCCGTTTTCCCGGGATTCCTCATCCCTGTTATCCCTGTTTTCCCTGCTATCCCTGTTTTCCCTTTTATCCCTGTTTTCCCTGTGATCCCTTTTTATCCCTGTTTTCCCTGCCATCCCTTTTATCCCTTTTTATCCCTGTTTTCCCTTTGTCATCCCTGTTTTCCCCGCTATCCCTGCCATCCCCCGCTATCCCTGTTTTCCCTGCGATCCCTTTTCATCCCTGTTTTCCCTGCTATCCCTTTTATCCCTGTTTTCCCTATCCTGTTTTCCCTGCTATCCCTGTTTTCCCAATCCCGTCATCCCTGTTATCCTGGAATTTCTGATCTCTTTTTCCCTGTTTTCCCTGCTATCCCTTTTTATCCCTGTTTTCCTGATCCTGTTTTCCCTGCTATCCCTTTATCCCTGTTATCCCTGCGATCCCTTTTATTCCTTTTATCCCTGTTTTCCCCGCTATCCCTGCCATCCCTTTTATCCCTTTTATCCCTGTTTTCCCTGCTGTCCCTGCCATCCCTTTTTATCCCTGTTTTCCCTGTTATCCTCACTATCCCTTTTTATCCCTGTTTTCCCTGCCATCCCTGTTTTCCCTTTTATCCCTGTTTTCCCTTTTATCCCTGTTTTCCCTGCTATCCCTGCCATCCCTTTTATCCCTGTTTTCCCTGTTTATCCCTGTTTTCCCGATCCCGTCATCCCTGTTATCCTGGAATTTCTGATCCCGTTTTCCCTGCCATCCCTGTTTTCCCTGCTATCCCTGTTTTCCCTGTGATCCCTTTTAATCCCTTTTAATCCCTGTTTTCCCCGCCATCCCTTTTTTATCCCTGCTATCCCTTTTTATCCCTGTTTATCCCTTTTATCCCTGTTTTCCCTGCTATCCCCGTTATCCCTGTTTTCCCTGTGATCCCTTTTCATCCCTGTTTTCCCTGCTATCCCTGTTTTCCCTTTTTATCCCTGTTTTCCCCCGCCATCCCTGTTTATCCCCGCTATCCCTGTTTATTCCCTTTTATCCCCATTTATCCCTTTTATCCCCGCCATCCCTTTTTATCCCTTTTATCCCCGTTTATCCCCGTTTATCCCTTTTTATCCCCGTTTATCCCCGTTCTCCATCCCCGTGTTTCCCCCCCCTCTCCAGTCCCAGCTGCATCCGGCGCCCACGGCGCGGCTGGACCGCTCGGCGGACGCGGTGTACGGCAGCGTCACGGAGCTGGTGCGCGCCGTGCTGCGCCTCAAGGACGACATCGGCCGCCTGCCGCCCCACGGCTACATCCTGGCCGTCAAGGTGGGCGCCCATCCCGCCGGAATCGCACCGGGAAAACGGACACGGGGCGGGGAAACCGGGGATCCTGATTGGCTGATGCTGTTTTGGGGAAGGGGAAAGGGGGGGGCGTGTCCCGGAGAGGGGGAGATTCCAGAATTTCTGGGTGGTCCTTGGGATCCTTGGGTCCGTGGTGGGGGAGGCTCCAACATTCCCTGTTCCTCTCTTGGGGCTTTGGATCCATGGTGGAACCAATTCCCAAATTTCCAACCTCTCCCTTGGATCCTTGGGTCCATGGTGGGACCAATTCCCACATTCCCAGCTCCTCCATTGGGTCCTTGGATCCATGGTGGGGGCTCCAACATTCCCTGTTCCTACCTTGGGGCTTTGGATCCATGGTGGGAGAGTCTCCAACGTTCCCTGTTCCTCTCCTGGGGCTTTGTTTCCATGGTGGCACCAATTCCCAAATTTCCAACTTCTCCATTGGGTCCTTGGATCCATGGTGGGATCTCCAACATTCCCTGTTCCTCCATTGGATCCTTGGTGGAATCTCCAACATTCCCAACCCTTCCATTGGCTCCTTGGATCCATGGCGGAATCTCCAACATTCCCAACCCTTCCATTGGCTCCATGGTGGGACCCATTCCCACATTCCCGGCTCCCTCCTTGTCCCCACGGTTGGAGCCTCCCCTCATCCCACCCCAAACCATTCCCACCGGGAATCCACCCCTGCTGGGATCCATTCCCTGGTGGGATCCATGCCCCGGTGGGATCCACGCCCTGCTGGGATCCATCCATGCCCCAGTGGGATCCATTCCCTGCTGGGATCCATGCCCTGCTGGGATCCATCCATGCCCTGGTGGGATCCATTCCCTGCTGGGATCCATTCCCTGCTGGGATCCATGCCCCAGTGGGATCCACGCCCTGGTGGGATCTACCCCTGGTGGGATCCATTCCCTGGTGGGATCCTTGCCCCGGTGGGATCCATCCCTGCTGGGATCCACGCCCTGCTGGGACCCAATTCCCTGCTGGGATCCACCCCTGATGGGATCCATGCCCTGGTGGGACCCGTCCCCTGCTGGGATCCACGCCCGGGTGTCATCCATGCCCTGCTGGGATCCATCCATCCCCGGTGGGATCCATTCCCTGGTGGGATCCAATTCCCTGCTGGGATCCATCCCTGGTGTCATCCATGCCCCGGTGGGATCCTTGCCCTGATGGGATCCATGCCCTGCTGGGATCCATCCCCAGTGGGATCCATCCCGTGGTGGGATCCATCCATCCCTGGTGGGATCCATCCATGCCCTGATGGGATCCGTGCCCTGCTGGGATCCTTGTTCCGGTGGGATCCATGCCCTGGTGTCATCCATCCCCTGATGGGATCCATGCCTGGGTGT
The DNA here is from genome assembly GCF_020745825.1 of Agelaius phoeniceus. NCBI lineage: Eukaryota > Metazoa > Chordata > Aves > Passeriformes > Icteridae > Agelaius > Agelaius phoeniceus. The sequence continues at coordinate 44,043 of NW_026531224.1, read as the reverse complement.
CATCCATGCCCTGGTGGGATCCATGCCCTGATGGGATCCATCCTGGTGGGATCTGTCCCTGGTGGGATCCATCCTGGTGGGATTCGTCCCCTGGTGTCATCCATTCCCTGCTGGGATCCAATTCCCTGCTGGGATCCAATTCCCTGCTGGGATCCACCCCTGATGGGATCCACGCCCTGGTGGGATCCATTCCCTGCTGGGATCCATGCCCTGGTGGGATCCTTGTTCCGGTGGGATCCATGCCCTGGTGTCATCCATCCCCTGATGGGATCCGTGCCCGGGTGTCATCCATGCCCTGGTGGGATCCACGCCCTGCTGGGATCCATCCTGGTGGGATCTGTCCCTGGTGGGATCCATCCTGGTGGGATCCATCCATGCCCTGGTGGGATCCATCCTGGTGTCATCCACGCCCCGGTGGGATCCATTCCCTGGTGGGATCCGTTCCCTGCTGGGATTCTTGCCCTGGTGGGATCCATTCCTGATGGGATCCATCCCCTGATGGAATCCTTGCCCTGCTGGGATCCATCCCCTGGTAGGATCCATGCCCTGCTGGGATCCTTGCCCTGGTGTCATCCATGCCCTGCTGGGATCTGTCCCCTGCTGGGATCCTTGCCCTGGTGGGATCCATTCCCACCCAGATCCTCTCTTGGGATCCATTCCCTGCTGGGATACTTTCCCTGGTGGGATCCACGCCCCGGTGGGATCCATTCCCTGGTGGGATCCATGCCCGGGTGTCATCCACGCCCTGGTGGGATCCATGCCCTGCTGGGATCCATCCCCTGATGGGATCCGTGCCCCAGTGGGATCCAATTCCCTGCTGGGATCCATCCATGCCCTGGTGGGATCCATGCCCTGGTGGGAATCCACCCCCGCTGGGATGGATCCGTTCCCCCCCGGGACGGATCCATGCCGAGTATTCCCCGGATCCCGCAGAACATCGGGCTGTGCCTGCGGAATTTGATCGGCAGCGTCGACGCCGTCCTGCCCCAGCTCCCGGCCTCCGCCCGCACCGAGGTACCCACGGCGGCAGGGGCGGGGGGCGTTCCCGAAATTCCCGGAAAATTCTGGAAAAACGTTCCCCACTCTTAGCTTGGGTCATTGGATCCATGGTGGGATCAATTGCCACGTTCCCAGATCCTCCTTGGGATCCTTGAACCAATTTCCTGGGGAAATTCCCAAAATTTCCTGGGAAAATTCCCAAAATTTCCTGGAAAAATTCTGGATTTTTTTGGCAAAAAATCCAGAATTTTCTGGAAATATTTCAGAATTTCCTGGAAAAAATTACGAAATTTTCTAGAAAAATCATGGAATTTTCTGGCAAAAATTTCCAGCATTTTCTGGGAAAAAAATCCAGAATTTTGTGGGAAAATGCTGGGAGTTTCTGGGAAAATGTCAGAATTTCCTGGAAAAATTCTTGAATTTTATGGGAAAAAAATCGGGAATTTTCTGGAAAAATTCCAGAATTTCCTGGAAAAAAATTATGGAATTTTATGGCAAAAATCAAGAATTTCTGGGAAAATTTCCTGGAAAAAATTTTCAGAATTTCCTGGAAAAATTCTTGAATTTTCTGGAAAACTGTCATCATTTCCTCAAAATATTCTGGAATTTCCTGGAAAAAAATTATGAAATTTTCTGGGAAAATTTTGGAATTTCCTGGGATAATTTTCCAGGGAAAATTTCAGAATTTCCTGGAAAAATTCTTGAATTTCCTGGGGAAAAAATCCAGAATTTCCTGGGGAAAAAATCCAGAATTTCCTGGGGAAAAAATCCAGAATTTTCTGGGAAAATTCTTGAATTTCCTGGGGAAAATTTTCTGGGAAAAATATCAGAATTTTCTGGAAAAAATCCAGAGTTTCCTGGGAAAAATTCTTGAATTTTCTGGGGAAAACAATCCAGAATTTTCTGAGAGAAAATTCTTGAATTTCCTGGGGAAAAATTTCTGGGAAAAATATCAGAATTTTCTGGAAAAAAATGCAGAATTTTCTGCGAAAAAAATCCATATTTTTCTGCGAAAAAAATCCATATTTTTCTGGGAAAATTCTGCAATTTCCTGGAAAATTTCCCTGGGAAAAATTCAGAATTTCCTGGGGAAAAAATCCAGAATTTTCTGGGAAAATTCTTGAATTTCCTGGGACAAATCCTTGAATTTCCTGGGACAAATCCTTGAATTTCCTGCTGAGGTAACCCCAAACTCGGTGAATTTCCGGTGTCAGATCGAGGGCACGCAGCGGGTGCTGAACGCGGAGCTGGCGGCGTTGATCGGGAAGGTGCGGCTGGCGCAGCAGAGCCTGGGCCCCGCGCTGGCGGCCGAGTTCCGCCGGCAGATGCTGACGGCCTCGCACGCCCTGGCCATGGACGCCAAGAACCTCCTGGACGCCGTGGACCAGGCCAAGCTCCAGGCCCGCCTGGCCAACCCCGCCCCCGAGTGACCCAAGCGGCCACGGAAACTTCCGGAAAACCGGACAGGGGGAAATGGCGGATTTGGGGGTTTGCTTTTGGTGTTTCCTCTTCTCCTCGTTCTTCTCCTTCTTCTTCTTCATCTCCTCCTTCTTCTCCTTCTTCTCCTCCTTCTTCTTCTTCATCTTCTTCTGCTTTTGGTGTTTCCTCTTCTCCTTCTTCTTCTTCCCCTTCTTCTTCTTCCCCTTCTTCTTCTTCCCCTTCTTCTTCATCTTCTTCTGCTTTTGGTGTTTCCTCTTCTCCTTCTTCTTGTCCTCCTTCTTCTTCTCCTTCTTCTCCTTCTTCTCCTTCATCTTCTTTTTCTCCTTCTTCTTCTTTTTCTTCTTCGTCTTCTCTTTCTTCTTCGTCTCCTTCTTCTTCTTCTTCTCCTTCTTCTTCGTCTCCTTCTTCGTCTTCTTCTTCTTCTTCCTCTTCTTCTTCACCTTCTTCTCCTTCTTCTTCTTCTTCTCCTTCTTCTTCTTCTTCTTCTTCTCCTTCTCCTCCTTCTTCTTCACCTTCTTCTTCTTCTTCGTCTTCTTCTCCTTCTCCTCCTTCTTCTTCTCCTTCTCCTTCCTCTTCTTCTTCTTCTTCTTCATCTTCTTCTGCTTTTGGTGTTTCCTCTTCTTCTTCTCCTTCTTCCTCTTCTCCTTCTTCTCCTTCTTCTTCTCTTTCTTCTTCTTCTCCTCCTCCTTCTTCATCTTCTTCTCCTTCTTCTTCTCCTTCTTCTTCTTCTTCTTCCTCATCTTCTTCTTCTTCTCCTTCTCCTCCTCCTCCTCCTTCTCCTTCTCCTCCTCCTTCTTCTTCTTCCTCTTCTCCTTCTCCTTCTTTTTCTTCTTCGTCTTCCTCCTGCTGCTCCTCATCCTCCTCGTGTCTCGCCAAGCGTCGCGGTTGGGAAAATGGGAGGGGCCTGCTGGGGTTTTCCTTGGAAAAATGGGAGGTTTGGGGCTTGATTTGGGAAAAATTGAGGTTTTTTGAGGGGTTTTATTGTGGAAAAATTGAGCTTTTTGGGGGGGTTTTGCTTGGAAAAATTGGAGGGTTTTCCTTGGAAAAGACGGAAGTTTTGGGGTTTTTATTTGGAAAAATTGGAGGGGTTTCCTTGGAAAAATGGGAGATTTTGGAGTTTTATTTGGAAAAATGGGAGGTTTGGGGGTTTTAGTTGGGAAAAATTGAAGGTTTTGGGGATTTTCATTGGAGAAATTTGAGGGTTTTCCTTGGAAAATATGGAAGTTTTTGGGTTTCCTTGGAAAAATGGGAGATTTTGGGTTTTTATTTGGAAAAATGGGAGGTTTGGGGGTTTTAGTTGGGAAAAATTGAGGTTTTTTGGGGTTTTCCTTGGACAAATTTGAGGGTTTTCCTCAGAAAAGATGGAAATTTTGGGGTTTTTATTTGGAAAAATTTGAGGGTTTTCCTTGGAAATAATGAGGTTTTCTGGCTTGAGGGGTTTTGGGTTTTTTTCTTGGAAGAATGGGAGGTTTGGGGGTCGATTTGGGAAAAATTGAGGATTTTTGGGGGGTTTTGCTTGAGGAAATTTGAGGGTTTTCCTTGGAAATAATGAGGTTTTTTGGGGTTTTCCTTGGAAAAGATGGAAGGTTTTGGGTTTTTATTTGGAAAAATTGGAGGTTTGGGGGTTTTATTTGGGAAAATTGAGGTTTTTGGGGGGTTTTCCTTGGAAAATTTTGAGGGTTTTCCTTGGAAATAATGGAAGTTTTGGGGTTTTTATTTGGAAAAATTGGAGGGTTTTCCTTGGAAAATATGGAAGTTTTTGGGTTTCCTTGGAAAAACGGGAGATTTTGGAGTTTTATTTGGAAAAATGGGAGGTTTGGGGGTTGATTTGGGAAAAATTGAGGATTTTTGGGGGGTTTTGCTTGGAGAAATTTGAAGGTTTTCCTTGGAAAAGATGGAAGTTTTTGGGGTTTTATTTGGGAAAAATTGAGGATTTTTGGGGGGTTTTGCTTGGAGAAATTTGAGGGTTTTCCTTGGAAAAAATGGAAATTTTTGGGTTTTAATTTGGAAAAATTTGAGGGTTTTCCTTGGAAATAATGAGGTTTTTGGGGGTTTTTCTTGGAAAAATTGGAGGGTTTTCCTTGGAAAAGATGGAAATTTTTGGGTTTTAATTTGGAAAAATGGGAGGTTTGGAGTTTTTATTTGGGAAAAATTGAAGTTTTGGGGGTTTCCCTTGAGAAAAAAAGGGAGGTTTTGGGGGTTTTACTTGGAAAAGATGGAAGTTTTTGGGTTTTTATTTGGAAAAATGAGGTTTTTGGGGGGTTTTATTTGGAAAAAAAAATGGGAGTTTTGGGGGATTTTTTTGGGAAAAAAAAAGGAGGTTTTGGGGGTTCTCTTTGGTAAAAAGGAAAACCCTTGGGAAAAAATTGAGGTTTTGGGGGTATTATTCAGAAAAAATTGAAGTTTTGGGTTTTTATTTGGAAAAAAGGGAGAGTTTTGGGAAAAAAGGGAGGTTTTGGGGTTTCTCCTTGGGAAAAAATGAGGGTTTGGGGTTTTTCCTTGGAAAAAATTGAGGGGTTGGGGTTTTTATTTGGAAAAATTGGAGGTTTGGGGTTTTTATTTGGAAAAAAGGGAAGTTTTGGGGTTTTTATTTGGAAAAATTGGAGGGTTTGGGGTTTTTATTTGGAAAAATTGGAGGTTTGGGGTTTTTATTTGGAAAAAAGGGAGGTTTTGGGGTTTTTATTTGGAAAAATTGGAGGGTTTGGGGTTTTTATTTGGAAAAAAGGGAAGTTTTGGGGTTTTTATTTGGAAAAATTGGAGGGTTTGGGGTTTTTCTTTGGAAAAATTGGAGGGTTTGGGGGTTTTCCTTGGAGGAAAAGGAGGTTTCGGGGTTTTCCTTGGAAAAAAGGAAAACCCTTGGGAAAAAGGAGATTTTGGACATTGTCCTTGGAAAAAAAGGAGATTTTGGGGGGTTTTCCTTGGAAAAAGGGGAGGTTTTGGGGTTTTCCAAGGAAAAAAAAAAGAGGTTTTGGGGGGAAAAAAGGAGGTTTTGGGGGTTTTCCATCGGAAAAACTTTTCTTTTTGCTGGGTTGGGTGGGATCCAGTGGGATCCATCCCGGGAGCCCGAGGGCGGCGCGGATTTTTGGGTTTTTTTGGGTTGAAATCCCCGGAATTCGGCGTTTTTGGGGTTTTTTTTCCCCCCTCTCCCTCGGACGTTGTACAGAGGATTTTATTTCACGGCGGCTTCCGGAACCTTCCGGAACTCGGGGACCCACGGACCTGGAGAACGTTGCCTCTTCCAGCTGCGTTATTCCCAAATTCCAGTTATTCCCAAATTTTTGCGCTTCCGGTTTTTTCCCCGCAGCGTTTTTTCCCGCAGTTTTCCCCCAATTATTTTTGGGGGTTTTTTTGTTGTAATTTTTTCCTTTTTTTCCTCCTTCCCGGCTCAGATAAAACCGTGCGCCAAAATCCTGCCTTGGCCTCTCCTTGCCGCCCTTCCCAGCTGGAATTTCCTTGGAATGGTTTCTCTGGGAACGGGAATGGTTGGGGGGGGTCGGAGACTGCTTGGGGAACCGCGCATGGAATGGGGATCAGCGTTCCAGGCCCAAAACGGCCCCTGGGATGGTGGGATCATCACGGGATGGTGGGATCGTGTCCATGTCCCTTCTGCATGGACAACCTGAACCCTTATCCCTGTCCCACAGCCCCCTGGGATGGTGGGATCATCACGGGGTGGTGGGATGGTGTCCATGTCCCTTCTGCATGGACAACCTGAACCCTTATCCCTGTCCCATGACCTCCTGGGATGGTGGGATCATCATGGGATGATGGGATCACGGTCGTGTCCCTTCTGCATGGACAACCCGAGGTGTTATCCCTGTCCCACGGCCTCCTGGGATGGTGGATCACGGGATCATGGGATGGTGGGATCATCATGGGATGGTGGGATCGTGTCCATGTCCCTTCTGCAAGGACCATCTGAACCCTTATCCCTGTCCCACGGCCTCCTGGGATGGTGGGATCGTGGGATCACAAGATTATGGGATCATGGGATCATGGGATGGTGTCCATGTCCCTTCTGCATGGACAACCCAAGGTGTTATCCCTGTCCCATGACCTTCTGGGATGATGGGATCGTATCCATGTCCCTTCTGCAAGGACCACCTGCACCTTTATCCCTGTCCCATGACCTCCTGGGATTGTGGGATCATGGGAGCATGGGATGGTGGGATCATCATGGGATGGTGGGATCACGGTCGTGTCCCTTCTGCATGGACCATCTGAAGCCTTATCCCTGTCCTGTGACCTCCTGGGATGGTGGGATCATCATGGGATGATGGGATCGTGTCCATGTCCCTTCTGCATGGACAACCCGAGGTGTTATCCCTGTCCCATGGCCTCCTGGGATGGTGAGATCATCATGGGATGGTGGGATCATGGTCGTGTCCCTTCTGCATGGACAACCTGAGGTGTTATCCCTGTCCCACGGCCTCCTGGGATGGTGGATCACAAGATTATGGGATCATGGGATCATGGTCGTGTCCCTTCTGCATGGACAACCCAAGGTGTTATCCCTGTCCCATGACCTCCTGGGATGGTGGGATCATGGGATGATGGGATCATGGTCGTGTCCCTTCTACTAGGGCCGTCCACAGGGTTCTCCTTGTCCCACAACTTCCCAGGATCACAGGATGATGGGATCATGGGATGGTGTCCATGGCCCTTCTGCAAGGACAACCCGAGGTGTTATCCCTGTCCCATGACCTCCTGGGATGGTGGGATCATGGGATGGTGGGATGATGGGATCATGGGATGATGGCATCGTGCCCATGTCCCTTCTGCATGGACCATCTGAACCCTTATCCTTGTCCCGTGACCTCCTGGGATGGTTGGATCGTGGGATCACAGGATGGTGGGATCATGGTCGTGTCCCTTCTGCATGGACCATCCACAGGGTTCTCCTTGTCCCACAACTTCCCAGGATCATGGGATGGTGTCCATGTCCCTTCTGCATGGACAACCCGAGGTGTTATCCCTATCCCATGACCTTCTGGGATGGTGGATCATGGGATTACAGGATGGTGGGATCATGGGACCATGGGATGATGGGATCGTGTCCATGTCCCTTCTGCAAGGACCATCTGAACCCTTATCCCAGTCCCATGACCTCCTGGGATGGTGGATCATGGGATCATGGGATGGTGGGATCATGGGATGGTGGGATGGTGTCCATGTCCCTTCTGCATGGACCATCTGAACCCTTATCCCTGTCCCATGACCTCCTGGGATGGTGGGATGGTGGATCACAAGATTGTGGGATCATGTCCGTGTCCCTTCTGCATGGACAACCCGAGGTGTCATCCCTGTCCCACAACTTCCTGGGATCCTGGGATGATGGGATCGTGTCCATGTCCCTTCTGCAAGGACCATCTGAACCCTTATCCCTGTCCCACGGCCTCCTGGGATGGTGGATCATGGGATCACGGGATGATGGGATCATGGGACCATGGGATGATGGGATCATGTCCATGTCCCTTCTTCAAGGACCATCTGAAGCCTTATCCCTGTCCCATGACCTTCTGGGATTGTGGGATGGTGGATCACAAGATTATGGGATCATGGGATCACGGTCATGTCCCTTCTGCAAGGGCCGTCCACAGGGTTCTCCTTGTCCCACAACTTCCCAGGATCACGGGATGATGGGATCGTGTCCATGTCCCTTCTGCATGGACAACCCGAGGTGTTATCCCTGTCCCACGGCCTCCTGGGATGGTGGGATCATCATGGGATGGTGGGATCATGGGACCATGGGATCGTATCCATGTCCCTTCTGCATGGACCATCTGAAGCCTTATCCTTGTCCCGTGATCTCCTGGGATTGTGGGATCGTGGGATCACAGGATGGTGGGATCACGGTCGTGTCCCTTCTGCAAGGGCCGTCCACAGGGTTCTCCTTGTCCCACAACTTCCCGGGATCATGGGACGATGGGATCATGGGATGATGGGATCATGGGATGATGGGATGGTGTCCATGGTGTTATCCCTGTCCCATGACCTTCTGGGATGATGGGATCATGCCCATGTCCCTTCTGCAAGGACCATCTGCACCTTTATCCCTGTCCCATGACCTCCTGGGATTGTGGATCATGGGAGCGTGGGATGATGGGATGATGGGATGATGGGATGATGGGATCGTGCCCATGTCCCTTCTGCATGGACCATCTGAAGCCTTATCCCTGTCCCATGACCTCCTGGGATGGTGGATCATGGGATCACAAGATTATGGGATCACAGGATGATGGGATCATGGGATGGTGGGATGGTGTCCATGTCCCTTCTGCATGGACAACCCGAGGTGTTATCCCTGTCCCATGACCTTCTGGGATGGTGGATCATGGGATGATGGGATGATGGGATTATGGGATCGTGCCCATGTCCCTTCTGCAAGGACCATCTGAACCCTTATCCCTGTCCCATGACCTCCTGGGATTGTGGATCATGGGATGATGGGATCATGGGATCATGGGATGATGGGATGGTGTCCATGTCCCTTCTGCATGGACAACCTGAGGTGTTATCCCTGTCCCATGACCTCCTGGGATGATGGGATCGTGCCCATGTCCCTTCTGCAAGGACCGTCTGAAGCCTTATCCCTGTCCCATGACCTCCTGGGATGATGGGACCATGGGATGATGGGATCATGCCCGTGTCCCTTCTGCAAGGGCCGTCCACAGGGTTCTCCTTGTCCCACAACTTCCCGGGATCATGGGATGATGGGATGGTGTCCATGTCCCTTCTGCATGGACAACCCAAGGTGTTATCCCTGTCCCATGACCTTCTGGGATGGTGGATCATGGGATCATGGGATGGTGGGATCATGGGATCACAGGATGATGGGATCATGTCCATGTCCCTTCTGCAAGGACCATCTGAACCCTTATCCCTGTCCCACGACCTCCTGGGATGGTGGATCACAAGATTATGGGATCACGGGATCACGGTCGTGTCCCTTCTGCAAGGACCATCTGAACCCTTATCCCTGTCCCGTGACCTCCTGGGATGGTGGGATCATCATGGGATGATGGGATCGTGTCCATGTCCCTTCTGCAAGGACCATCTGAACCCTTATCCCTGCCCCATGACCTCCTGGGATGGTGGATCATGGGATCATGGGATGGTGGGATCATCACGGGGTGGTGGGATCACGGTCGTGTCCCTTCTGCATGGACAACCTGAACCCTTATCCCTGTCCCATGACCTCCTGGGATGGTGGGATGGTGGATCACAAGATTATGGGATCATGTCCATGTCCCTTCTGCATGGACAACCCGAGGTGTCATCCCTGTCCCATGACCTTTTGGGATGATGGGATCACAGGATCACAGGATGATGGGACCATGGGATGATGGGATGGTGTCCATGTCCCTTCTGCATGGACCATCTGAACCCTTATCCCTGTCCCATGACCTCCTGGGATGGTGGGATCACAAGATTATGGGATGATGGGATCACGGTCGTGTCCCTTCTGCATGGACAACCCGAGCTGTTATCCCTGCCCCATGGCCTCCTGGGATCATGGGATGATGGGATCATGGGAGGATGGGATCATGGGAGGATGGGATCATGTCCATGTCCCTTCTGCACGGACCATCCCCAGCATCTCCCCCAACTTCCTGGGATGGTGGGACCAGAGGATGATGGGATGGTGGGACCAGAGGATGATGGGATCGCGGGATCAGAGGATGATGGGATCGCGGGATCAGGTCCCATCTCCCACAGCACCCGCGGACACGCCCAGCCGCTCACCCCCACCCCTTTCCCCACCCTCCATCCCCACTGCAGATCCCCCACGGCTTCCACCTCCCCACCAGCCTCCAGCAGGACACGGCCACCACCATTCCCACCATTCCAACCATTCCCACCATTCCCAGCACCATTCCCACCACCATTCCCACCATTCCCACCATTCCCACCACCATTCCCAGCACCATTCCCAGCCCCATTCCCAGTCCATCCTAGGTCATGCTGGCCACGGTGCCCAGCAGGCAGACGGTGATGAAGATCCACAGGAAGATCCGGTTGATCCCACAACTTCCTGGGATGGTGGGATCACGGGGTGATGATGGGATCACGGGGTGATGGTGGGATCGTGTCCATGTCCCTTCCGCACAGACAACCCAAGGTGTTATTCCCTGATCCATGACCTCCTGGGATTTTGGGATGATGGGATCGTGTCCGTGTCCCTTCTGCACGGACAATCCCCGGTGTTATCCCTGTCCCACAACTTCCTGGGATCGTGGGATGGGGGGATCATGGGGTGATGGGGTCGTGTCCGTGTCCCTTCCACATGGACAACCCAAGGTGTTATCCCAAATCCCTGTCCCGTGACCTCCTGGGATTTCGGGATCATGGGTCATGGGATCATGGAATTACGGGATCATGGAATTGCAGGATCACGTCCTTGTCCCTTCTGCACAGACCATCCACAGCATCTCCCACGACTTCCTGGGATGGTGGCATCACGGGATTGTGGGATCGTGGAATTGTGGGATCACGTCCATGTCCCTTCCGAAGCCTTGTCCCTGTCCCACATTTTCCTGGGATCATGGCATGGTGGCATCACGGGATCACGGAATCACGGGATCACCCCCACCCCTTTCCCCACCCTCCATCCCCACTGCAGATCTCCCACGGCTTCCACCTCCCCACCAGCCTCCAGCAGGACACGGCCACCACCATTCCCACCGTTCCCAGTCCATTCCAACCATTCCCAGCACCATTCCCAGCACCATTCCCAGTCCATTCCCAGCCCCATTCCCAGCACCATTCCCAGTCCATCCTAGGTCATGCCGGCCACGGTGCCCAGCAGGCAGACGCTGATGAAGATCCACAGGAAGATCCGGTCGATCCCACAACTTCCTGGGATGATGGGATCACGGGGTGGGTGATGATGGGATCAAGGGGTGATGATGGGACCGTGTCCATGTCCCTTCTGCACGGATCATCCACGGTGTTATCCCTGTCCCACGACTTCCTGGGATCATGGGATGGGGGGATCATGGGGTGATGGGGTCATGTCCGTGTCCCTTCCGCATGGACAACCCAAGGTGTTATCCCAAATCCCTGTCCCATGACCTTCTGGGATCTTGGGATTTTGGGATCGTGTCCGTGTCCCTTCCGCATGGACAACCCAAGGTGTTATCCCAAATCCCTGTCCCATGACCTCCTGGGATTTTGGGGTCATGGGTCATGGGATCATGGAATTACAGGATCATGGAATTGCAGGATCACGTCCTTGTCCCTTCTGCACAGACCATCCACAGCATCTCCCATGACTTCCTGGGATGGTGGCATCACGGGATTGTGGGATCGTGGAATTGTGGGATCACGTCCATGTCCCTTCCGAAGCCTTGTCCCTGTCCCACATTTTCCTGGGATCATGGCACGGTGGGATCACGGGATCACGGGATCACGTCCACCCCTTTCCCCACCCTCCATCCCCACTGCAGATCTCCCACAGCTTCCACCTCCCCACCAGCCTCCAGCAGGACACGGCCAACACCATTCCCACCATTCCCAGCACCATTCCCACCATTCCAACCATTCCAACCATTCCCACCACCATTCCCACCATTCCCACCACCATTCCAACCATTCCCAGCACCATTCCCACCACCATTCCCACCATTCCCACCACCATTCCCAGCCCCATTCCCAGCACCATTCCACCATTCCCACCACCATTCCCACCACTGTTCCCACCACCGTTCCCAGTCCATCCCAGCCCCATTCCCAGCACCATTCCCAGCCCCATTCCTAGTCCCATTCCCACCCCCATTCCCAGCCCCATTCCCACCATTCCTAGCCCCATTCTCACCACCATTCCCACCATTCCCAGTCCATCCCAGTCCATTCCCAGTCCCATTCCCACCACCATTCCCAGTCTATTCCCAGCCCCATTCCCAGCCCCATTCCCAGCCCCATTCCCAGCCCCATTCCCAGTCCATTCCCAGCCCCATTCCCAGCACCATTCCCAGCACCATTCCCACCATTCCCAGTCCCATTCCCACCACCATTCCCACCATTCCCACCATTCCCAGCCCCATTCCCAGCCCCATTCCCACCCCCATTCCCACCATTCCGAGCCCCATTCCCAGCCCCATTCCCAGCACCATTCCCAGTCCATCCCAGTCCATCCCAGTCCCATTCCCACCATTCCCAGTCCCATTCCCAGCCCCAATCCCAGTCCATCCCAGTCCATCCCAGTCCATCCCAGTCCATCCTAGATCATGCCGGCCAGGTACGGGGGCAGGAAGAGCCCCACGGTGCCCAGCAGGCAGACGATGATGAAGATCCACAGGAAGATCCGGTCGATCACCATGGCCACGTACTTCCAGTCCTCCTTCACCTGCCGGCGGGGAGAGGGAGCCTGGATCCCTCGGGAATGCCCCATCCCGGGAATCTCACGGGCTCAGGAGAGCACCCAGAGCTTCCTGGGAATCTCCTCGGGGTGAGGAGACTCCGAGGTTCATGGAAAATTCTGGAATTTTCTAAGAGATCTTGAGGTGGGGGGTGGTGGTCTCCATCCTGGACCCAGGGTTTTCCAAATCCATTTTGGGAAAAGCGGGAATGGGGCCAAGAGGGGTGGGAGAGGTGAGGAGAGCACCCAGAGCTTCCTGGGAATCTCCTCAGGGTGAGGGGACTCCACAGTTCATGGAAAATTCTGGAATTTTCTGAGAGATCCGGAAGTGGAGGGTGGAGGTCTCCATCTTGGACCTGGGGTTTTCCAAATCCATTTTGGGAAAAGCGGGAATGGGAGAGGTCAGGAGAGCACCCAGAGCTTCCTGGGAATCTCCTCAGGGGTGAGGGGACCCCGAGGTTCGTGGAAAATTCTGGAATTTTCTGAGAGATCCGGAAGTGGGGGGTGGAGGTTTCCATCTTGGACCTGGGGTTTTCCAAACCCACTTTGGGAAAAGCAGGAATGGGAGAGGTCAGGAGAGCACCCAGAGCTTCCTGGGAATCTCCTCGGGGTGAGGAGACACCGAGGTTCATGGAAAATTCTGGAATTTTCTGAGAGTTCCTGAGGTGGGCAGGTGGAGGTCTCCATCCTGGACCTGGGGTTTTCCAAACCCACTTTGGGAAAAGCGGGAATGGGAGAGGTGAGGAGAGCACCCAGAGCTTCCTGGGAATCTCCTTGGGGTGAGGAGACACCGAGGTTCATGGAAAATTCTGGAATTTTCTGAGGTGGGGGATGGAGGTCACCAGGGCAGAGCTGATCCCACCTGGGGTTTTCCAAACCCATTTTGGGAAAAGCGGGAATGGGAGAGGTCAGGAGAGCACCCAGAGCTTCCTGGGAATCTCCTCAGGGGTGAGGGGACCCCGAGGTTCATGGAAAATTCTGGAATTTTCTGAGAGATCCGGAAGTGGGGGGTGGAGGTTTCCATCCTGGACCTGGGGTTTTCCAAATCCACTTTGGGAAAAGCGGGAATGGGGCCAAGGGTGGGAGATGGATCCCGGATCTTCTCCGTGGGTTTGGATCCTTGGGGAGCAACCATGGATCCTGGAACTCGAGTTCCAATTTTTGGGATCTCAGGAACCAAACCATGGATCCTGGAATTTGCCTTCCCATTTTTGGGATCTTGGAACCAAACCTGGATCCCGGAACGGCTCTTCCCAATTTTGGGATCTCCAGCCCCATCCGTGGATCCCAGAACTTCCCAGTTTTGGTGTCTCAAGAGCCAATCATGGATCCCAGAACTTCCCAATCAATTTTTGGGATCTCCAGCCCCATCCTGTGGATCCCAGAACTTCCCTTCCCAATTTTGGGATCTCCAGCTCCATCCACACATCCCAGATCTTCCCAATTCTGGGACTTCCATCCCCATCCCTGGATCCCAGATCTTCCCAATTTTGGGATCTCCAGCCCCATCCACAGATCCCAGAACTTCCCATTCCAATTTTTGGGACCTCCGGCCCCACCCACACATCCCAGAATTTCCCTTCCCAATTTCGGGACCTCCAACCCCATCCGTGGATCCCAGAACTTCCCAGTTTTGGGGTCTCAAGAGCCAATCATGGATCCCAGAACTTCCCATTCCATTTTTGGGATCGCCAATCCCATCCACAGACCCCAGAACTTCCCTTCCCAATTTTGGGACCTCCAGCCCCATCAATGGATCCAAATTTTGGGATCTCAAGAACCAACCATAGATCCCAGAACTTCCCATTCCCAATTTTGGGATCTCCAGCCCCATCCACAGATCCCAGTAATTCCCAATTTTGGGATCTCCAGCCCCATCCATGGGTCCCAATTTTGGGATGTCCAGCCCCATCCACAGATCCCAGAACTTCCCCATTTCTGGACCTCCAACCCCATCCATGGGGTCCCTGATTTTGGGACGTCAAGGACCAACCACGGATCCCAGAACTTCCCATTCCCATTTTTGGGATCTCCAGCCCCATCCACACATCCCAGATCTTCCCAATTCCAGGATCTCCATCCCCATCCCTGGATCCTGGAACTTCCCATTCCATTTTTGGGATCTCCAGCCCCATCCAGAGATCCCAGTAATTCCCAATTTTTGGGATCTCCAGCTCCATCTGAGGATCCCAGAACTTCCCATTCCATTTTTGGGGTCTCCATCCTCATCCCTGGATCCCAGATCTTCCCAATTCTGGGACCTCCAACCCCATCTACAGACCCCAGAACTTCCCAATTTTGGGATCTCCAGCCCCATCAATGGATCCAAATTTTGGGATCTCAAGAACCAATCACGGATCCCAGAACTTCCCATTCCCATTTTTGGGATCTCCAGCCCCATCCGTGGGTCCCAATTTTGGGATCTCCAGCTCCATCCACACATCCCAGATCTTCCCAATTCTGGGACTCCCATCCCCATCCGTGGATCACAGAACTTCCCAGTTTCGGGACCTCCAACCCCATCCGTGGATCCTGGAACTTCCCATTCCAATTTTGGGATCTCCAGCCCCATCCAGAGATCCCAGTAATTCCCAATTTTGGGATCTCCACCCTCATCCAAAGATCCCAGAACTTCCCTTCCCAATTTCGGGACCTCCAACCCCATCTGTGGATCCCAGAACTTCCCATTCCATTTTTGGGATCTCCAGCCCCATCCACAGATCCCAGAACTTCCCAGCTCTGGCATCTCCAATCCCATCTGTGGATCCCAGAACTTCCCTTCTCAATTTTGGGATCTCCAGCCCCATCCCTGGATCCCAGAACTTCCCCATTTTGGGATCTCCAGCCCCATCCATGGGGTCCTGATTTTGAGACATCAAGAACCAACCACGGATCCCAGAACTTCCCATTCCCATTCCCAATTTTGGGATCTCCAGCCCCATCCACACATCCCAGATCTTCCCAATTCCAGGATCTCCATCCCCATCCCTGGATCCTGGAACTTCCCATTCCATTTTTGGGATCTCCATCCTCATCCAAAGATCCCAGAACTGCCCTTCTCAATTTTGGGATCTCCAGCTCCATCCATGGATTCCAGACCTTCCCAATTCTGGGACCTCCAGCCCCATCCCTGGATCCCAGAACTTCCCAATTTTTGGATCTCCAACCCCATCAATGGATCCCGATTCTGGGACGTCAAGGACCCCATGGATCCCAAAACTTCCCATTCCCATTTTTGGGATCTCCAGCCCCATCCACGGATCCCAGATCTTCCCAATTCTGGGACCTCCAGCCCCATCCCTGGATCCCAGATCTTCCCATTCAATTTTTGGGATCTCCAGCCCCATCCATGGGTCCCAATTTTGGGATCTCCAGCCCCATCCACACATCCCAGAACTTCCCAGCTCTGGCATCTCCAATCCCATCTGTGGATCCCAGAACTTCCCTTCTCAATTTTGGGATCTCCAGCTCCATCCATGGATCCTGGAACTTCCCAATTTTTGGGATCTCCAGCCCCATCCATGGGGTCCCGATTTTGGGATCTCAAGGACCAGCCATGGATCCCACAACTTCTCCTCCCAGTCTTGGGATCTCCAGCCCCATCCGTGGGTCCCAATTTTGGGATTTCCAGCCCCATCCACACATCCCAGAACTTCCCAATTCTGGGACCTCCAGCCCCATCCCTGGATCCCAGATCTTCCCATTTTTGGGATCTCCATCCTCATCCAAAGATCCCAGATCTGCCCTTCTCAATTTTGGGATCTCCAGCCCCATCCACACATCCCAGATCTTCCCAATTCTGGGACCTCCATCCCCATCCCTGGATCCCAGAACTTCCCAATTTTGGGATCTCCAGCCCCATGCGTGGATCCCAGAACTTCCCATTCCATTTTTGGGATCTCCATCCTCATCCGTAGATCCCAGATCTGCCCTTCTCAATTTTGGGATCTCCAGCTCCATCCATGGATTCCAGACCTTCCCAATTTTTGGATCTCCAACCCCATCCATGGGGTCCCGATTTTGGGACGTCAAGAACCAACCACGGATCCCAGAACTTCCCATTCCCACTCCCAATTTTGGGATCCCCGTCCCGCGGCTCCCGGCACTCACGGAGAAGTCGGCGTCCTCGGCCCTCAGGTGGTCGGCGATGTACTGCACCCCTTCCAGAGCCTTCATCATCCTCGGGGACAGCGCCAAACCCCGCTCCGAGCCTTCCTCCCCCTTCTCCTCCTCCTCCTCCTGCTCCTTGTCCTTCCCCTTGGACGATCCCCGCGAGCCCGCGGGTTTTTTCCCGTAGCGGAACTGGCTTCCCTTGGGTTCCACGGGGTGGCTGGGGTAGGCCTTCTCCTCTTCTTCTTCCTCCTCCTCCTCCTCCTCCTCCTCCCACTTGTCATCCACGTCGGTCTCCAGCCAGCAGCGGGACGTGCTCAGCCGCGCCCCGGGGCGCCCGCGCGGGCCCCGCGCCCCGTCCTGGGCCGGCCTCTTCATGGAGAGCCACCGGGGCACCAGGCCCAGGAAGAAGCTGCGCACCCAGGCGGGCATGGCGTGCGTGCTGGGCGAGCGGTGGTGCACGTTGAGCACGAAGACGGTGATGATGATGGAGAGCGTGACGAAGATCATGGTGAAGAGCAGGTACTCGCCGATCAGCGGGATGACCAGCGAGGTGGACGGGATGATCTCGGTGATGAGCAGCAGGAAGACGGTGAGGGACAGCAGCACGGAGATGCACAGCGTGATCTTCTCGCCGCAGTCCGAGGGCAGGTAGAAGACCAGGACGGTGAGGCAGGAGATGAGCAGGCAGGGGATGATGAGGTTGATGGTGTAGAAGAGCGGCAGGCGGCGGATGACGAAGTAGAAGGTGATGTCGGGGTAGATCTCCGTGCAGCAGTCGTACTTCTTGGAGTTGTAGGTGCCCACGGCGTTGATGATGGCCCACTCGCCGCTCTCCCAGTAGTCCTTGAGGTCCACCTGGTGGTCCATGTTCTCCAGGTCGATCTTGGCCTTGTCGTAGGTCCAGGAGCCGAACTTCATCTTGCAGCTCTGCTGGTCGAAGGGGAAGAAGGTGACGTCGATGCTGCAGGAGCTCTTGTAGATGGCGGGCGGCACCCAGGTGACCGTGCCGTCCCACGACAGGTGCGCCTTGGTCATGTGCGTCACCGCGAACTCGCCGTCGGCGCTGGAAAACACGGAACGGCCGGGAATGGGCTTGGGATGGGATTGGGATGGTCAGGGATGGAGTTGGGATGGTCAGGAATGGGGTTGGGATGGTCAGGAATGGGGTTGGGATGAACTTGGGATGGTCAGGAAGGTTAGGAATGTGGTTGGGGTGGTCAGGAATGGTCAGGAATGGGGTTGGGATGGTCAGGAATGGGCGTGGGATGGACAGGAAGGGTCAGGAATTGTCAGGAATGGGGTTGGGATGGTCAGGGATGGAGTTGGGATGGGATTGGGATGGTCAGGAATGGGGGTGGGATGGACAGGAATGGTCAGGAATGGGGTTGGGATGGTCAGGAATGGGGTTGGGATGGTCAGGAATGGGGGTGGGATGGTCAGGAATGGGGTTGGGATGAGCTTGGGATGGTCAGGAATGGTCAGGAATGGGGTTGGGATGGTCAGGAATGGGGTTGGGAAGAGCTTTGGTTGGAGAAGGGATGAAGGTGGGATGGGATGGGATGGGGCAGGAGAACAGGCGCGCCTTGGTCATGTGCGTCACCGCGAACTCGCCGTCGGCGCTGGAAAACAGGGAATGGCCTTGGGATGGGATTGGGATGGGGTTGGGATGGTCAGGAATGGTCAGGGATGGGATTGGGATGGTCAGGAATGGGGATGGGATGGGCTTGGGATGGTCAGGAATGGTCAGGAATGGTCAGGAATGGGGTTGGGATGGGGTTGGGATGGTCAGGAATGGGGTTGGGATGGGGTTGGGATGGTCAGGAATGGCTTGGGATGGTCAGGAATGGTCAGGAATGGGGTTGGGATGGTCAGGGATGGAGTTGGGGATGGGATTGGGATGGTCAGGAATGGTCAGGAATGGGGTTGAGATGAGCTTGGGATGATCAGGAATGGGGTTGGGATGGGGTTGGGATGGTCAGGAATGGTCAGGAATGGGGTTGGGATGGTCAGGAATGGGGTTGGGAAGAGCTTTGGTTGGAGAAGGGATGAAGGTGGGATGGGATGGGATGGGATGGGATGGAGCAGGAGAACAGGCGCGCCTTGGTCATGTGCGTCACCGCGAACTCGCCGTCGGCGCTGGAAAACACGGAATGGCCGGGGATGGGATTGGGATGGGGTTGGGACGGTCAGGAATGGGGGTGGGATGGTCAGGAATGGTCAGGAATGGGGTTGGGATGGGGTTGCAATGGTCAGAGATGGGGTTGGGATGGTCAGGAATGGGGATGGGATGGGGTTGGGATGGTCAGGAATGGTCAAGAATGGGGATGGGATGGTCAGGAATGGTCAGGAATGGGGTTGGGATGGTCAGGGATGGGTGGGGAAGAGCTTTGGTTGGAGAAGGGATGAAGGTGGGATGGGATGGGATGGGATGGGATGGGATGGGATGGGATGGGATGGGATGGGATGGAATGATGGGATGACGGGATGATGGGATAATGGGACGATGGGATGATGGGATGATGGGACGATGGGACCATGGGATAATGGGACGATGGGATGATGGGACAATGGGACAATGGGATGAAGGGATGATGGGACGATGGGATGATGGGATAGTGGGAAGGCATTCCGGGCATTCCCGGCTCTGCCAGGAATTCCCCGCGCCAGCCCCGTCCCTCACTTGTTGTAGAGGACGAGGTCGGGGATCCAGATCATCTCGGAGGGCACCCGGATGGAGGTGACGTTGTCGTACTCGGCCGGGTCCCAGCGCAGCTTGTAATCGCTCCACTCCTGCCAGGAGATCCACGGGGGTGATCCGTGGGGAATGATCCACGGGGGTGATCCGTGGGGATGATCCGTGGTGATGAGCCACGGGGGTGATCCATGGGGATGATCCACGGGGGTGATCCACGGGGGTGATCAATGGGGGTGATCCACGGGGGTGATCCACGGGGGTGATCCATGGGGATGATCCGTGGGGATGGTCCGTGGGGATGGTCCGTGGGGATGATCCGCGGGGATGATCCATGGGGATGATCCACGGGGGTGATCAATGGGGGTGATCAATGGGGGTGATCCATGGGGATGATCCATAGGGATGATCCATGGGGGTGATCCACGGGGATGGTCCATGGGGATGATCCATGGGGATGATCCACAGAGGAGATCCATGGAGATCCATGGAGGAGATCCATGGGGATGATCAATGGAGCATATCCATGGGAATGATCCGTGGGGATGATCCATGGGGATGATCCATAGGGATGATCCGTGGAGGAGATTGATGGGGATGATCCATGGGGATGATCCGTGGGGATGGTCAATGGAAGAGATCCATGGGGATGATCCATGGGGATGATCCATGGGGATGATCCATGGGGGTGATCAGTGGAGGAGATCCATGGGGATGATCCATGGAGGAGATCAGTGGGGATGATCCGTGGGGATGATCAATGGGGATGATCCATGGGGATGCTCAATAGGGATGATCAATGGGGATGATCCACGGGGGTGATCCGTGGGGCAGATCCATGGAGGAGATCCATGGGGATGATCCACGGGGATGATCCACGGGGGTGATCCATGGGCATGGTCCGTGGGGATGCTCAATAGGGATGATCCATGGGGCAGATCCATGGGGATGATCCATGGGGATGATCCATGGGGCAGATCCGTGGGGCAGATCCATGGGGATGATTTGTGGGGACGATCAATGGGGATGGTCCATGTGGATGATCCATTGGCATGATCCGTGGGGGTGATCTGTGGGGATGATCCATGGGGATGATCAATGGGGGTGATCCATGGGGATGATCCACGGGGCAGAGCCATGGGGATGATCCGTGGGGGAGATCCACGGGGGTGATCCGTGGGGCGGATCTGTGGGGGTGATCCGTGGGGATGATCCACAGGGGATGATCAATGGGGATGATCCACGGGGCAGATGCGTTGGGATGATCAATTGGGATGATCCATGGGGCAGATCCATGGGGCAGATCCGTGGGGATGATCCATGGGGATGATCAGTGGGGATGATAAATGGGGATGATCCATGGGGGTGATCCATGGAGGAGATCCATGGGGATGATCCGCGGGGGATGATCAATAGGGATGATCTATGGAGGAGATCCACGGGGATGATCCATGGGGCAGATCCATGGAGGAGACCTGTGGGGAGAATCCATGGGGATGATCCACGGGGATGATACATGGAGGATATGCATGGGGATGATCCGTGGGGATGGTCCATGGGGCAGATCCGTGGGGATGATCCATGGGGATGATCCGTGGAGGAGATGCATGAGGATGATCAATGGGGGAAGATCCACAGGGATGGTCCGTGGGGGTGATACATGGAGGAGATCCATGGGGATGATCCGTGGGGCAGATCCATGGGGCAGATCCATGGGGGATGATCAATGGGGATTATCCATGGGGGATTATCCATGGGGCAGATCCATGGGGATGATCCGTGGGGAAGCTCAATAGGGAAGATCCATGGGGCAGATCCATGGGGATGGCCCCAGAACACCGTGGGAATGGACATTCCCAAATCCCAACCCCAAATCCCATTCCCACCCCAAAATCTCACTCCCAAATCCCACACTCAAATCCCACTCAAAAATCCCATTCCCAAATCCCGTTCCCAAATCCCACGCCCAAATCCCAGTCTTAATTCCAAATCTCAATCCCAAATCCCTTTCCAAATCCCACTGTCAAATCCCAATCCCAAATCCCGATCCCAAATCCCCGATCCCGATCCCGCACCTGTTTCAGCCAGACGTTGGTGGTCATCATCCGGTTCTACAAATCCCAATCCCAAATCCCACTCCCAAATCCCAAATCCCAAATCCCAATCCCACTCCCAAATCCCAATCCCAATCCCAAATCCCAAATCCCCAATCCCATTCCCGCACCTGTTTCAGACAGACATTGGTGGTCATCATCTGGTTCTACAAATCCCAATCCCAAATCCCATTCCATATCCCAATCCCATTCCCAAATCCCAAATCCAAATCCCAAACCCAAAATCCTGAATCACACTCCCAAATCCCGTTCCAAATCCTATTCCCAAATCCCATTCCCAAATCCCATTCCCATTCCCACCCCAAAATCCCACTCCCAAATCCCACGCCCAAATCCCAGTCCCAATTCCAAATCCCAATCCTAAATCCCACTCCCAAATCCCAATCCCAAATCCCAATCCCCAGTCCCAATTCCAAATCCCAATCCCAAATCTCTTTCCAAATCCCACTGTCAAATCCCAATCCTAAATCCCACTCCCAAATCCCAATCCCAGTCCCAATCCCAAATCCCATTCCTGAACCTGTTTCAGCCAGACATTGGTGGTCATCATCTGGTTCTACAAATCCCAAATCCCTGTCCAAATCCCAATCCCAAATCCCATTCCCAAATCCCAAATCCCAAATCCCATTCCCACACCTGTTTACGTTGGTGGTCATCATCTGGTTCTACAAATCCCACTCCGAAATCCCTAATCCTAAACCCCATTCCCAAATCCCAAATCCCAATCCCAAATCCCGAATCCCAAATCCCAAATCCCAATCCCGCACCTGTTTCAGGCAGGCGTTGGTGGTCATCATCCGGTTCTACAAATCCCAATCCCAAATCCCATTCCCAAATCCCCAATCCCATTCCCACACCTGTTTGAACCAGATGTTGGTGGTCATCATCTGGTTCTACAAATCCCAAACCCCAAATCCCAAATCCCAAATCCCAAATCCCAATCCCAAATCCCGAATCCCAAATCCCGAACCCCAAATCCCCATTCCCGGCACTTGTTTCAGCCAGACGTTGGTGGTCATCATCAGGTTCTACAAATCCCAAATCCCAAATCCCGAATCCCAAACCCCATTTCCCGAATCCCAAATCCCAGTCCCACTCCCAAATCCCAATCCCAAATCCCCAATCCCGATCCCGCACCTGTTTCAGCCAGACGTTGGTGGTCATCATCTGGTTCTACAAATCCCAAATCCCAGTCCCATTCCCAAATCCCAAATCCCAAATCCCAGATCCCAGTCCCACTCCCAAACCCCATTCCCAAATCCCGAATCCCAAATCCCAAATCCCAATCCCGATCCCGGCACCTGTTTCAGCCAGACGTTTGTGGTCATCATCTGGTTCTACAAATCCCAAATCCCAAATCCCAAATCCCAAATCCCAAATCCCATTCCCGCACCTGTTTCAGCCAGACGTTGGTGGTCATCATCTGGTTCTGCAAATCCCAAATCCCATTCCCAAATCCCAAATCCCCAATCCTGATCCCGCACCTGTTTCAGCCAGACGTTGGTGGTCATCATCTGGTTCTACAAATCCCAAATCCCAAATCCCGAATCCCAAATCCCAAATCCCAAATCCCAAATCCCGAACCCCAAATCCCCAATCCCATTCCCGGCACCTGTTTCAGCCAGACGTTGGTGGTCATCATCTGGTTCTACAAATCCCACTCCGAAATCCCAATCCCAAACCCCATTTCCAAATCCCAAATCCCAATCCCAAATCCCGAATCCCAAATCCCAAATCCCATTCCCGGCACCTGTTTCAGCCAGACGTTGGTGGTCATCATCTGGTTCTGCAAATCCCAAATCCCATTCCCAAATCCCAAATCCCCAATCCTGATCCCGCACCTGTTTCAGCCAGACGTTGGTGGTCATCATCTGGTTCTACAAATCCCAAATCCCAAATCCCGAATCCCAAATCCCAAATCCCAAATCCCAAATCCCGAACCCCAAATCCCCAATCCCATTCCCGGCACCTGTTTCAGCCAGACGTTGGTGGTCATCATCTGGTTCTACAAATCCCACTCCGAAATCCCAATCCCAAACCCCATTTCCAAATCCCAAATCCCAATCCCAAATCCCGAATCCCAAATCCCAAATCCCATTCCCGGCACCTGTTTCAGCCAGACGTTGGTGGTCATCATCCGGTTCTACAAATCCCAAATCCCCAATCCCGAATCCCAAACCCCATTTCCAAATCCCAAATCCCAGTCCCACTCCCAAATCCCGAATCCCAAATCCCCAATCCCGATCCCGCACCTGTTTCAGCCAGACGTTGGTGGTCATCATCTGGTTCTACAAATCCCAAATCCCGAATCCCAAATCCCGAACCCCAAATCCCCAATCCCGGCACCTGTTTCAGCCAGACGTTGGTGGTCATCATCTGGTTCTGCAAATCCCAAATCCCAAATCCCACTCCCAAATCCCTTTCCAAATCCTAATCCCAAATCCCAATCCCAAATCCCAATCCCAAATCCCAATCCCAAATCCCCAATCCCGATCCCGCACCTGTTTCAGCCAGACATTGGTGGTCAACATCTGGTTCTACAAATCCCAAATCCCAAATCCCAAATCCCAAATCCCAAATCCCGAA
This sequence comes from Agelaius phoeniceus, assembly GCF_020745825.1. Classification (NCBI taxonomy): domain Eukaryota; kingdom Metazoa; phylum Chordata; class Aves; order Passeriformes; family Icteridae; genus Agelaius; species Agelaius phoeniceus. The sequence goes on along the minus strand of NW_026531224.1, from coordinate 19,739 downwards.
TCCCAAATCCCGAATCCCCAATCCCAAATCCCAATCCCAAATCCCCAATCCCGATCCCGCACCTGTTTCAGCCAGACGTTGGTGGTCATCATCTGGTTCTACAAATCCCAAATCCCAAATCCCAAATCCCAGTCCCACTCCCAAATCCCAATCCCAAATCCCGAATCCCAAATCCCGAATCCCCAATCCCAAATCCCGATCCCAAATCCCGAATCCCAAATCCCCAATCCCGATCCCACACCTGTTTCAGCCAGACGTTGGTGGTCATCATCTGGTTCTTCTCATCCTGCGGTGGGAACGAGGGATGAGCCGGGAGACCCCGAGGGATTTTGGGACGGTCCCAAAAATTCCAGGGGATCCCAAAATTCCAGGGGATCCCAAAATTCCGGGAAATCCCAAAATTCCCAGCCCCCACAGTGATCAGTTCTTTGGGATGAGTTTTCCCGGGATTTGTGGCCGCTAGAGGGCAGCAGGGAATCGGATTTGGGATAGGGGATAGGGGATGTAGGATATGGGATGTGGGATATGGGATAAGGGATATGGGATACGGGATAGGGGATATGGGATACGGGATATGGAATGTAGGATATGGGATTTGGGATATGGGATATGGGATAGGGAACAGGGGATGTGGGACGTGGGATACAGGATAGGGAATAGGGGATAAGGGATACGGGATATGGAATGTGGGATATGGGATATGGGATGTGGGATGTGGGATAGAGGGATATGGGATTTGGGATGTGGGATATGGGATAGGAGATATGGGATATGGGATGTGGGATAGGGGATATGGGATGTGGGATGTGGGATATGGGATACGGGATATGGGATATGGGATGTGGGATGTGGGATATGGGATAGAGGGATATGGGATAGGGGATTGGGGATGTGGGATGTGGGATGTGGGATAGGGGATATGGGATGTGGGATTTGGGATGGGGGATAGGGGATACAGGATATGGGATATCAGGTAGGGATATGGGATATGGGATGTGGGATAGGGGATATGGGATGTGGGATATGGCATATGGGATATGGGATATCGGGTATGGGAATATGGGATATCAGGTATGGGATATGGGATAGGGGATATGGGATACGGGATAGGGGATATGGGATACGGGATATGGGATGTGGGATTTGGGATATGGGATGTGGGATAGAGGGATATGGGATTTGGGATGTGGGATATGGGATTTGGGATGTGGGATAGGGGATGTGGGATGTGGGATTGGGATATGGGATAGAGGGATAAAGTGTTAAAGGATTTAGGGACGGGGATAGGGGGATAGAGGGATAAAGGGATATGGGATAGGGGGATATAGGGGTGGGGGGATAGGGGGATATGGGATATGGGATGTGGGATAGGGGGTGTGGGATATGGGATAGGGGATAGGGGATGTGGGATGTGGGATGTGGGATAAAGTGTTAAAGGATTTAGGAACTGGGATAGGGGGATAGAGGGACAAAGGATAAGGGATATGGGATATGGGATGTGGGATATGAGATGTGGGATATGGGGATATCGGGTAGGGGTATGGGATATGGGATAGGGGATGTGGGATGTGGGATATGGGATAGGGGATAGAGGGATAGGGGATAGAGGGATAAAGTGTTAAAGGATTTAGGGACGGGGATAGGGGGATAGAGGGACAAAGGGATATGGGATAGGGGGATAGTGGGGTGGGGGATAGTGGGATATGGGATAAGGGATATGGGATATGGGATAAAGTGTTAAAGGATTTAGGAACGGGGATAGGGGGATAGAGGGATAAAGGATAAGGGATATGGGATATGGGATGTGGGATATGAGATGTGGGATATGGGGATATCGGGTAGGGGTATGGGATATGGGATGTGGGATATGGGATAAGGGATGTGGGATATGGGATGTGGGATAGGGGATATTGGGTAGGGGTATGGGATATGGGATAGGGGATGTGGGATATGGGATAGGGGATAGAGGGATAAAGTGTTAAGGGATTTAGGAACAGGGATAGGGGGTAGAGGGACAAAGGGCTATGGGATAGGGGGATAGTGGGGTGGGGGATAGAGGGATATGGGATAAGGGGATTTTGGGATGGTTGGAGAAAGGGATTTGGGAGAGAGGCATAGACAAATACAGGGATGGGGGATAGGGGGGTAAAGGGAGAACTGGATAAAGGGATATGGGATAGAGGCATATAGGATAGGGGATATGGGATAGAGGGATATGGGATAGAGGATAGGGGGATATGGGATAGAGGATATGGGATAGGGGATATGGGATAGGGGATATGGGATAGAGGGATATGGGATAGGGGATAGAGGGCTATGGGATAGGGGGATACGGGATGTGGGATGTGGGATATGGGATACAGGATACGGGATATGGGATAGAGGGATATGGGATATGGGATATGGGATAGGGGATATGGGATAGGGGATATGGGATATGGGATATGGGATACGGGATATGGGATGTGGGATTTGGGATATGGGATGGGGGATCGGGGGATACATGGATCAAGTGACCTGGGGCAGGGGGATATAGGAATCGTGGGCAGTGGGATAACGGATATGGGATATGGGATAGAGGATATAGGGATGGGGGAGAGGGGGATCTGGGGTATGGGATCTGGGATAGGGGATATGGGATAAAGGGATATGGGATAGAGGATACGGGATGGGGGTAGTGGGATATGGGATATGGGATAGAGGGATATGGGATATGGGATATAGGGATGGGGGAGAGGGGGATATGGGATATGGGATAAGGGATATGGGATAAAGGGATATGGGATAGAGGGAAATGGGATGGGGGTAGTGGGATAAAGGATATGGGATAGGGGGATAGAGGGATAAAGGGATAAAAGGATGTGGGATAGGGGGATAAAGGGATATGGGATGGGGGATATGGGATAGAGAGATATGGGATAGGGGGATGGGTGATATGGGATAAAAGGATGTGGGATAGGGGGATATGGGATGGGGGATAGGGGATAAAGGGAGAAATGGATAAAGGGATATGGGATAGGGGGATAAAGGGATATGGGATGTGGGATATAGGAATGGGGGATAGGGGGATAAAGGCATAGAGGGATATGGGATAGAGGGTTATAGGGATAACGGGATACAGGGATCCAGGGATAATGGGTGTAGGGATGGGGATACAGGGATGGGGGATAAAGGGATATGGCATAGAGGGATATGGGATAGAGGGATATAGGGATAACGGGATAACAGGATCCATGGATAATGGGTGTAGGGATGGGGATACAGGGATGGGGGATAAAGGGATAGAGGGATATGGGATAGAGGGTTATAGGGATAACGGGATAACGGGATCCAGGGATAATGGGTGTAGGGATGGGGGATGCAGGGATGGGGGATAAAGGGATACAGGGATACAGGGATATGGGATGGGGGGTGTAGGGATGGGAATCACGGCTGCAGAACCCCACGAATTTCGAATCCTGGGAATTTCAACCACAGAATCCGAGGAATTCCAAACCCAGAATCCCAGGAATTCCAACCCCAGAATCCCAGAAATTTCAGCCCCAGAATCCTGGGAATTTGGCCACAGAATCGTAGGAATTTCAACCCCAGAATCCCAGAAATTTTGGTCCCAGAATCCCAGAAATTTCAACCCCAAAATCCCTGAAATTTCAGACCCGGGATCCCAGGAATTCCAGCCCCAGAATCCCAGAAATTTTGGCTCCAGAATCCCAGGAACTTCACCCCCAGAATCCCAGGAATTTCACCCCCAAAATCCCAGGAATTCCAACCCCAGAATTCCAGAAATTTCAACCCCACAATCCCAGAAATTCCAACCCCAGAATCTCAGAAATTTCAGCCCTGGAATCCCATAAATTTCAGCCCCACAATCCCAGGAATTCCAACCCCAGGATCCCAGAATTTTTGGCCCCAGAATCCCAGAAATTTTGGCCCCACAGTCCCAGGAATTCTAATCCCAGAATCCCAGAAATTTCAACCCCTGAATCCCGAGAATTCCAACTCCAGAATCCCAGAAATTTCAGCCCCAGAATCCCAGAAATTCCAACCCCAGAATCCCAGTAATTTCAGCCCCGGAGTCCCCGGAATTCCAACCCCAGAATCCCGGAGGTTTTGGCCCCGGAATCCCAGAAATTCCAGCCCCGGAATCCCAAAAATTCCAACCCCAGAATCCCAGGAATTTCAGCCCCAGAATCCCGAAAATTTAAACCCCAGGAATTCCAGCCTCAAAATCCCAGAAATTTCAGCTCCTGAAACCCTGAAATTTCAGCCCCATAATCCCGGAAATTCCAACCCCAGAATCCCAGAAATTTCAGCCCTGGAATCTCAGAAATTCCAACCCCACAATCCCAGAAATTTCAGCTCCGGAAACCCCGAAATTTCACCCCCAGAATCCCAGGAATTCCAGTCCCACAATCCCAGAAATTCCAGCCCCTCAATCCCAGGAATTCCAGGCCCAGGATCCCAGGAATTCCAACCTCAGAATCCCATAAATTTCAGCCCTGGAATCCCGGGAATTTGGCCACAGAATCCCAGGAATTCCAACCCCAGAATCCCAGAAATTTCGGCCCCGGAATGCCAGGAATTCCAACCTCAGAATCCCAGAATTTCAGCTCCAGAATCCCGGGAATTCCAACCCCAGAATCCCAGAAATTCCGGCCCCTCAATCCCAGGAATTCCAACTCCAGAATCCCAGAAATTTTGGCCTCAGAATCCCAGATATTTCAGCCCCAGAATCCCGGAAATTCCAACCCCAGAATCCCAGAAATTTCAGCCCTGGGATCCCAGGAATTCCAACCCCAGAATCCCAGAAATTTCAGCCCCACGATCCCAGGAATTCCAACCCCAGGATCCCAGAATTTTTGGCCCCAGAATCCCAGAAATTTTGGCCCCACAGTCCCAGGAATTCTAATCCCAGAATCCCAGAAATTTCAACCCCTGAATCCCGAGAATTCCAACTCCAGAATCCCAGAATTTTTGGCCCCAGAATCCCAGAAATTCCAACCCCAGAATCCCAGTAATTTCAGCCCCGGAGTCCCCGGAATTCCAACCCCAGAATCCCGGAGGTTTTGGCCCCGGAATCCCAGAAATTCCAGCCCCGGAATCCCAAAAATTCCAACCCCAGAATCCCAGGAATTTCAGCCCCAGAATCCCGAAAATTTAAACCCCAGGAATTCCAGCCTCAAAATCCCAGAAATTTCAGCTCCTGAAACCCTGAAATTTCAGCCCCATAATCCCGGAAATTCCAACCCCAGAATCCCAGAAATTTCAGCCCTGGAATCTCAGAAATTCCAACCCCACAATCCCAGAAATTTCAGCTCCGGAAACCCCGAAATTTCACCCCCAGAATCCCAGGAATTCCAGTCCCACAATCCCAGAAATTCCAGCCCCTCAATCCCAGGAATTCCAGGCCCAGGATCCCAGGAATTCCAACCTCAGAATCCCATAAATTTCAGCCCTGGAATCCCGGGAATTTGGCCACAGAATCCCAGGAATTCCAACCCCAGAATCCCAGAAATTTCGGCCCCGGAATGCCAGGAATTCCAACCTCAGAATCCCAGAATTTCAGCTCCAGAATCCCGGGAATTCCAACCCCAGAATCCCAGAAATTCCGGCCCCTCAATCCCAGGAATTCCAACTCCAGAATCCCAGAAATTTTGGCCTCAGAATCCCAGATATTTCAGCCCCAGAATCCCGGAAATTCCAACCCCAGAATCCCAGAAATTTCAGCCCTGGGATCCCAGGAATTCCAACCCCAGAATCCCAGAAATTTCAGCCCCACGATCCCAGGAATTCCAACCCCAGGATCCCAGAATTTTTGGCCCCAGAATCCCAGAAATTTTGGCCCCACAGTCCCAGGAATTCTAATCCCAGAATCCCAGAAATTTCAACCCTGAATCCCGAGAATTCCAACTCCAGAATCCCAGAAATTCAACCCCAGAATCCCAGAAATCTCAGCCCCGGAATCTCAGAAATTCCAACCCCCGAATCCCGGGAATTCCAACCCCAGAATCCCAGAAATTCAACCCCAGAATCCCAGAAATTTCAGCCCCAGAATCCCGGAAATTCCAACCTGCGAATCCCGGAAATTGCAACCCCAGAATCCCAGAAATTTTGGCCCCAGAATGCCAGGAATTCCAACCTTAGAATCCCAGAAATTCCAACCCCAGAATCCCAGAAATTTCAGCCCTGGAATCCTGGGAATTCAGTCCCAGAATCCCAGAAATTCCCACCCCAGAATCCCAGAAATTCCCACCCCAGGATCCCAGGAATTCCAATCCCAGAATCCCAGATATTTCAGCCCCACAATCCAAGAATTCCAACCCCAGAATCCCAGAAATTTCAGCCCCGGAATCCCAGAAATTTCTGCCCTGGAATCCCAGGAAACCCCAGAAATTTCAGCCCCAGAATCCTAGAATTCCAGCCCCAGAATCCCAGAAATTTCAGCCCTGGAATCCCAGGAATTCCAACCCCAGAATCCCAGAAATTTCAGCCCCAGAATCCCAGAAATTCCAACTCCAGAATCCCAGAGATTTCAGACCCAGAATCCCAGAAATCTCAGCCCCGGAATCCCCGAAATTCCAGCCCCACAATCCCAGGAATTCCCAGCCCAGAATCCCAGAAATTTCAGCCCCGGAATCCCAGAAATTTCAGCCCCGGAATCCCAGAAATTCCAAGCCCCAGTATCCCAGAAATTTCAGCCCCCGGAATCCCAAAAATTCCAATCCTAAGATCCCAGAAATTTTGGCTCCTGAAACCCCGAAATTCCAGCCCCGGGAATCCCAGAAATTTCAGCCCTGGGATCCCAGGAATTCCAACCCCAGAATTCCCGAAATTCCAGCCCCAGAATCCCGGGAATCCCGCGCACCACGTCGATGAGCTGGGCGATGGAGAGGCCGAAGCGCACGATGACGACGTCGGAGGTGTTGGGCACGGGCCGGGACCAGCGGTTGTAGCCGGAGAAAAGGCGCTTGAAGAGCCGGTCCTCGGCGTGGCTGCGCTGCTGCGCCCGACCTGCACCGCCATGGAACGGGCCGGAAATATTCCGGAAATATCCCAGAATTAATCAGGAAATATTGCGGAAATATCCCGGAATTAATCAGGAAATAGTGCAGAAATATCCCAGAAATATCCCGGAATTAATCAGGAAATATTGCAAAAATATCCCCAGAATTAATCAGGAAATATTGCGGAAATATCCCAGAAATATTCCAGAAAATATCCCAGAAATATTCCAGAATTAATCAGGAAATATCCCAGAAATATCACAGGAAATATTGCAAAAATATCCCAGAATTAATCAGGAAATATTGCAGAAATATCCCAGAAAATATTCCAGAAATATTCTGGAAATATTGGGGAAATATTCCAGGAAAATTCCAGAAATATTCTGGAAATATTCCAGGAAATATTCCAGGAAAATATTCCGGAAATATTCCAGAAATATCCCAGAAATATCCCAGAAATATTCCAGAATTAATCAGGAAATATTGCGGAAATATTGCAGAAATATCCCAAAAATATTCCAGAAATATTGCAGAAATATCCCAGAATTAATCACGAAATAGTGTGGAAATATCCCAGAAATATTGCAGAAATATTAGAAATATTCCAGAAATAGTCCAGAAATATTCCAGAAATATTTCAGAAATAATCAGGAAATATTGCGGAAATATTAGAAATATTCCAGAAATATTCCAGAAAAATTCCAGAAAAATTCCGGAAATAATTCAGAAATATTCCAGAAATATTCCAGAAATAGTCCAGAAATATTCCAGAAATAACCCAGAAATATTTCAGAAATAATCAGGAAATATTGCGGAAATATTGCGAAAATATTCCAGAAATATTCCAGAAATATCCCAGAAAACATTCCAGAAAATATCGCAGAAATATTCCAGAAAATATTCCAGAACTAATCAGGAAATATTGCGGAAATATTCCAGAAAAAAAATCCAGAAATATTCCAGAAATATTCAGAAATATTCCAGAAATACTCCAGAATTAATCAGGAAATATTGTGGAAATATTAGAAATATTCGAGAAATATTAGAAATATTCCAGAAACATCCAGAAATATTCCAGAAACATTCCAGAAAATATTCTCATAATATTCCAGAAAATATTCCATAAAATATTGCAGAAATGTTCCAGAATTAATCAGGAAATATTGCAGAAATATTGGGGAAATATTAGAAATATTCCAGAAATATTCTCGAAATATTCCAGGAAAATATTCCAGAAATATTCCGGGAAATATTCCAGAAAATATTCCAGAAATATCCCAGAAAATATCCCAGAAATATCCCAGAATTAATCAGGAAATATTGCAGAAATATTCCGGGAAATATTCCAGAAATATTCCGGGAAATATTCCAGAAAATATTCCGGAAATATTCCAGAAATATTCCAGAAATATTCTGGAATTAATTGGGAATTAACCGGAATTATTCCAGATTTATTAGGGAATTAATTGAGAATAATTCTGGAATTAATTGGGAATTATTGGGAGTTACTGGGGAATTATTTGGGAATTATTAATGAATTAATCCAGAATTATTTGGGAATTATCGGGGAATTATTTGGGAATTACTGGAGAATGATTGGGGAATTAATTGGGGATTATTCGAGGATTATTGGGGAATTAATTGGGAATTAATTGCGAATTATTGGGGAATTATTAGGGAATTATTAGGGAATTATTAGGGAATTATTAGGGGATTATTGGGAAATTATTTAAAAATTATCCTAGAACTAATTGGGAATTAATTGGGAATTATTCCAGATTTATTAGGGAATTAATTGGGAATTATTCTGGAATTAATTGGGAATTATTTGGAGTTATTGGGGAATTAATTGGGAATTATTAATGAATTAATCCAGAATTATTGGGGAATTATTGGGGAATTATTGGGGAATTATTCCAGATTTATTAGAGAATTAATTGAGAATTAATTGCCTATTAATTGGGAATTATTGGGAGTTATCGGGGAATTATTTGGGAATTATTAATTAATTAATCTGGATTTATTGGTTAATTATTGGGGAATTATTAGGGGAATTAATTGGGAATTATTCTGGAATTAATTGGGAATTATTGGGAGTTACTGGAGAATTATTTGGGAATTATTAATGAATTAATCTGGAATTATTGAGGAATTATTGGGGAATTATTCCAGATTTATTAGGGAATTAATTGGGAATTAATTGGGAATTAATTGGGAATTACTGGGAGTTATTTGGGAATTATTAATGAATTAATCCAGAATTATTGGGGAATTATTTGGGAATTATCCTAGAACTAATTGGGAATTATTGGGGAATTATTCCAGATTTATTAGGGAATTAATTGGGAATTATTCTGGAATTAATTGGGAATTATTGGGAGTTAATGGGGAATTATTTGGGAAGTATTAATGAATAAATCCGGAATTATTGGGGAATTAATTGGGAATTATTCCAGATTTATTAGGGAATTAATTGAGAATTATTCTGGAATTAATTGGGAATTATTGGGAGTTAATGGGGAATTATTTGGGAATTATTAATGAATTAATCCAGAATTATTGGGAATTATTGGGGGAATTATTCCAGATTTATTAGGGAATTATTGAGAATTAATTGGGAATTAATTGGGAATTATTGGGAGTTAATGGGGAATTATTTGGGAATTATTAATTAATTAATCTGGAATTATTGGGGAATATTTGGGAATTGATTGAGAATTATTCTGGAATTAATTGGGAATTATTAGGAGTTGTTGGGAATTATTAGAGAATTATTAATGAATTAATCCGGAATAATTGGGGAATTATTGGGGAATTGTTAAGGAGTTATTTGAGATTATTGCAGAATTAATTGAGGAATTAATTGGGGAATTAATTGGGAATTTTTTGAGAAGTATTTGGGAATTATTGGAGAATTATTCCACAATTAATCGAGAATTAATTGGGAATTACTGTGGAATTATTCCAGAATTAATTGGGAATTAATTGGGGAATTAATTGGGAATTAATTGAGAATTAATTGGGAATTAATTGGGGAATTAATTGGGAATTATTTGAGAATTATTTGGGAATTATTGGAGAATTATTCCAGAATTAATCGAGAATTAATTGGGAATTACTGGGGAATTATTCAAGAATTAATTGGGGAATTAATTGGGAATTAATTGGGGAATTAATTGGGAATTATTTGAGAATTATTTGGGAATTATTGGAGAATTATTCCAGAATAATAAAGAATTATTGGAAATTATTGGGGAATTATTCCAGAATTAATTGGGAATTATTGGGGAATTATTGGGGAATTATTCCAGAATTAATTGGGAATTATTGGGGAATTATTGGGGAATTATTCCAGAATTAATTGGGGAATTATTCCAGAATTAATTGGGAATCATTGGGGAATTATTCAGGAATTAATCGAGAATTATTTGGGAATTATTGGGAATTATTCCAGAATTAATTGGGAATTAATTGGGTATTATTGAGAATTATTTGGGAATTATTGGAGAATTATTCCAGAATTAATAAAGAATTATTTGGGAATTATTGGGGAATTATTCCAAAATTAATTGGGGAATTTAATTGGGAATTAATTGGGGAATTAATTGGGAATTATTTGAGAATTATTTGGGAATTATTGGGGAATTATTGGAGAATTATTCCAGAATTAATAAAGAATTAATTGGGAATTATTTGGGAATTATTCAAGAATTATTGGGGAATTAATTGGGAATAATTGGGGAATTAATTGGGAATTATTGGAGAATTATTTGGGAATTATTGGAGAATTATTCCAGAATTAATTGAGAACTAATTGGGAATTATTGGGGAATTATTCCAGAATTAATTGGGAATTATTGGGGAATTATTCAGGAATTATTCCAGAATTAATTGGAGAATTAATTGGGGAATTAATTGGGAATTTTTTGAGAATTATTTGGGAATTAATTGGGGAATTATTCCAAAATTAATTGGGGAATTATTGGGAATTATTCCAGAATTATTCAGGAATTAATTGGGAATTAATTGGGAATTATCCAGGAATTAATTGGGGAATTAATTGGGAATTATTCCAGAATTAATTCGAGAATTAATTGGGAATTATTTGGGAATAATTGGGGAATTAATTGGGAATTAATTGGGAATTATTGGGGAATTATTCAGGAATTCATTGGAAATTCTTGAGGAATTTTTCAGGGGGAATTTTGGAAAATTTGGGGGGAATTTTAAAGCAAATTTGGGAGAATTTTGGGAGAATTTTTTGGGAATTTTGGGGGATTTATTTTTAAATTTTTGGGGATATTTTGGGTGAAATTTGGGGGAATTTTTGGGGCAATTTTGGGGGAAAATTTGGGGAGAATTTTAGAAGAATTTTGGGAGAATTTTTAGCAAATTTTGGGGGAAATTTGGGAGAATTTTGGGGGGAATTTTGGAAGAATTCTGGGTGAAATTTGGGATTTTTTGGGGGGAATTTTGGTGGAACTTTGGAAAATTTGGGGGAAATTTTGGGAAAATTTTGGGGGGGATTTTGGGGGAATTTTTAGCAAATTTGGGGAGAATTTTGGGGGAATTTTTGGGGGAATTCTGGGTGAAATTTGGGGGAATTTTTAGCAAATTTTGGTGGAAAATTGGGAGAATTTTGGGGAAATTTCGGGGGAATTTTTGGGGAAACTTTTTGGGATTTTAGAATAATTTGGGGGGAATTTTTTGGGATTTATTTTTAAATTTTTGGGGATTTTCGGGGGGTGTTCGGAGATTTCTGGGGCAATTTTGGAGGGAATTTTTTGAATTTTTTGGCAAATTTTTGGGGGCATTTTTGGGGAATTTTTTGGGAATTTTGGGAGATTTTGGGGAGAATTTTTTTTGATATTTTTGGGGCATTTTTGGGGGAATTTTGGGGGAATTTTGGGAGGAATTCTGGGTGAAATTTGGGGAATTTTTAGCAAATTTTGGAGGAAATTTGGGAGAATTTGGGGAATTTGAGGGAATTTTTGGGGAATTTTGAAGGATTTATTTTTAAACTTTGGGGGAATTTTTTTGGAATTTTTGGCAAATTTTTGGGGGGATTTTGGGAGATTTTGGGGAGAATTTTTTTTTATATTTTTGGGGGAATTTTGGGGAATTTTTGGAGGAATTCTGGGTGAAATTTGGGGGAATTTGGGGGCAATTTTAGAAGAATTTGGGGGGAATTTTGGGGGATTTTTTTGGGAATTTTGGAAGAATTTTGGGGGAATTTTTGGAGGGATCCTGGGTGAAATTTGGGAGAATTTGGGGGAATTTTTTGGGAATTTTGGGGGATTTTTTTTGATTTTTTGGATTTTTTTTTTATTTTGGGAGATTTTTTGGATAATTTTTTAAAATAATTTTGGGGGAACTTTTGGGGGAAATTTTGGGAGAATTTGAGAAGAATTTTGGGGAATTTTAAAGCAAATTTGGAAGAATTTTGTGGGAATTTTTGGGGAATTTTGAGGATTTTTTTGGAATTTTTGGCAAATTTTTTTTGGAATTTTGGGAGATTTGGGGAGAATTTTTTTAATAATTTTGGGGGAATTTTTGGGGCAATTCTGGGTGAAATTTGTGGGAATTTTGAGCAAATTTTGGTGGAAATTTGGGAGAATTTTGGGAGAAATTTGGGGGGAATTTTTGGGGATTTATTTTTAAATTTTGGGGAATTTTGGAAGAATTCTGGGGGAAATTTTGGGGAAAATTTTAGAAGAATTTGGGGGAATTTTGGGGGGAATTCTGGGTGAAATTTGGGGGAAATTTTTAGCAAATTTTGGTGGAAATTTGGGAGAATTTTGGGGGAATTTTGGGTGAAATTTGGGGGGATTTTGGGGGAATTTTGGGGGATTTTTGTGGGTAATTTTGGAGGAACTTTGGAAATTTGGGGCAATTTTTGGAGAATTTTCGAAGAATTTTCGGGGAATTTTGGGAGGAATTCTGGGTGAAATTTGGGAGATTTTTTAGCAAATTTTGGTGGAGAATTTGGGGGAAATTTGGGGGAATTTTGGCAGAAATTTGGAAGAATTTAGGGGGGAATTTTTAGCAAATTTTGGTGGAAATTTGGGAGAATTTGGGGAAATTTTTGGGGAATTTTTGGGGGAATTTTGGAGGATTTATTTTTAAACTTTGGGGGAATTTTTTGGAATTTTTGGCGAATTTTTTGGGGGATTTTGGGAGATTTGGGGAGATTTTTTTTTTATATTTTTGGGGGATTTTGGGGGAATTTTGAGGAATTTTTGGAGGAATTCTGGGTGAAATTTGGGAGAATTTGGGGGAATTTTGGGGGAATTTTGGGGGAATTTTTGGGGGGAATTCTGGGTAAAATTTGGGGGAATTTTTAGCAAATTTTGGTGGAAATTTGGGAGAATTTTGGGGAAATTTCGGGGGAATTTTTTTAATTTTTTGGGATTTTAGAAGAATTTGGGGGGAATTTTTTGGAATTTTTTTAATTTTTGGGGATTTTCGGGGCGTGTTCGGAGATTTCTGGGGGAATTTTGGAGGGAATTTTTTGAATTTTTGGCGAATTTTTGGGGGCATTTTTGGTGAATTTTTTTTGAATTTTGGGAGATTTGGGGAGAATTTTTTTTATATTTTTGGGGGGATTTTTGGGGGAATTTTGGGGAATTTTGGGGAATTTTTGGAGGAATTTTGGGTGAAATTTGGGGGAATTTGGGGGCAATTTTAGAAGAATTTGGGGGGAATTTTGGGGGATTTTTTGGGGAAGTTTGGAAGAATTTTGGGGGCAATTTTGGAGGAAATTTGGGGGAAAATTTGGGTGAATTTGGGGGAATTTTGGGGAAATTTTGGGGGAATTCTGGGTAAAATTTGGGGGAATTTTTAGCAAATTTTGGTGGGAAATTTCGGGTGAATTTTGAGGAATTCTGGGTGAAATTTGGGGGAATTTTGGGGGATTTTTTGGGGAATTTTGGAAGAATTTTGGGGGCAATTTTGGACAAACTTTAGGGAAAATTTTGGGGGGTTTTAGAAGAATTTTGTGGGGAATTTTGGAGGGAATTTTTTGAATTTTTGGCGAATTTTTGGGGGCATTTTTTGTGATTTTTTTGGGGATTTTGGGAGATTTTGGGGAGAATTTTTTTTTATATTTTTGGGGGATTTTGGGGGAATTTTGGGGAATTTTTGGAGGAATTCTGGGTGAAATTTGGGGAATTTTTAGCAAATTTTGGGGGAAATTTGGGAGAATTTTGGGAAAATTTCTGGAGGAATTTTGGGGAAATTTTGGGGAATTTTGGGTGAAATTTGGGGCGATTTTTGGGGATAATTTTGGAGGAACGGTGGAAAATTGGGGGGAAATTTTGGGGAAATTTGGGGAATTTTGGGGAAATTTTGGAGGAAAATTGGGAGAATTTTGGGTGAAATTTGGGGGAATTTTTGGGGAAATTTTGGAGGAACTTTGGAAAATTTGAGGGAATTTTTGGGAGAATTTTGGAAGAATTTGGGGGGAATTTTGGGGTTTTTTTGGGGAATTTTGGAGGAATTTTTGGGGAATTTTTGGAGGAATCCTGGGTGAAATTTGGGGGAATTTTGGGGGAATTTTTGGGGGAATTCTGGGTAAAATTTGGGGGAATTTTTAGCAAATTTTTGGGGGAAATTTGGGAGAATTTTGGTGAAATTTTGGGGGAATTCTGGGTGAAATTTGGGAGAATTTTTGGGGATTTATTTTTAAATCCTTGTGGATTTTGGGGGGGTGTTTGGAGATTTCTGGGGGAATTTTGGGGAATTTTTTTGAATTTTTGGGCGAATTTTTTTGAATTTTGGGAGAATTTTGGGGAGAATTTTTAGAGGAATTCTGGGGGAAATTTGGGAGAATTTTGGGGAAATTTTGGGAAAATTTTAGAAGAATTTTGGGGGAATTTTGGGGGAATTCTGGGTAAAATTAGGGGGAATTTTTAGCAAATTTTGGTGGAATTTTGGAAGAATTTTGGGTGAAATTTGGGGGAATTTTTGGGGGATTTTTGGGGAAAATTTTTGAGGAACTTTGGAAAATTTGAGGGAATTTTTGGGAGAATTTTGGAAGAATTTGGGGGGAATTTTGGGAGAATTTGGGGAATTTTTGGGGGAATTTTTGGAGGGATCCCTGGGTGAAATTTGGGAGAATTTGGGGGAATTTTGGGGGAATTTTTTGGGGGAATTCTGGGTAAAATTTGGGGGAATTTTTAGCAAATTTTGGTGGAAAATTGGGAGAATTTTGGGGAAATTTTGGGGGAATTTTTGGGGAATTTTTTTGGGATTTTAGAATAATTTGGGGGGAATTTTTTGGGATTTATTTTAAATTTTTGGGGATTTTGGGGGGGGTGTTCAGAGATTTTCTGGGGGAATTTTTGATTTTTGGCAAATTTTTGGGGGCATTTTTGGTGAATTTTTTTTTGGAATTTTGGGAGATTTGGGGAGAATTTTTTTTATATTTTTGGGGGATTTTTGGGGGAATTTTGGGGAATTTTTGGAGGAATTCTGGGTGAAATTTGGGGGAATTTTTAGCAAATTTTGGTGGAAAATTGGGAGAATTTTGGGGAAATTTTGGGTGAATTTTGGAGGAATTCTGGGTGAAATTTGGGGGGAATTTTTTGGGAATTTTTGGAGGGATCCTGGGTGAAATTTGGGGGAATTTTTAGCAAATTTTGGTGGAAATTTGGGAGAATTTGGAGGAAATTTTGGGGAAATTTTGGGGGAATTTTTGGGGAATTTTTTTGGGATTTTAGAATAATTTGGGGGGAATTTTTTGGGGATTTATTTTTAAATTTTTGGGGATTTTGGGGGAGGGGTTTGGAGATTTCTGGGGCGATTTTGGAGGGAATTTTTTGAATTTTTGGCAAATTTTGGGGGGATTTTTGGCGAATTTTGTTTTGGAATTTTGGGAGATTTGGGGAGAATTTTTTTTGATATTTTTGGGCATTTTTGGGGGAATTTTGGGGAATTTTTGGAGGGATCCTGGGTGAAATTTGGGAGAATTTGGGGGAATTTTGGGGAATTTTTGGAGGAATTCTGGGTGAAATTGGGAGATTTTTTAGCAAATTTTGGTGGAGACTTTGGGGGAAATTTGGGAAAATTTCTGGAGGAATTTTGGGGAAATTTTGGGTGAATTTGGGGAATTTTGGGAGGAATTCTGGGTGAAATTTGGGGAATTTTTAGCAAATTTTGGTGGAAATTTGGGAGAATTTAGGGGGGAATTTTTGGGAATTTTTTGGGGAATTTTGAAGGATTTATTTTTAAACTTTGGGGGAATTTTTTTGGAATTTTTGGAAGATTTGGGGAGAATTTTTTTTATATTTTTGGGGGAATTTTGGGGAATTTTTGGAGGAATTCTGGGTGAAATTTGGGGGAATTTTTAGCAAATTTTGGTGGAAATTTGGGAGAATTTGGGGGAAATTTTGGAAGAATTTTGGGTGAAATTTCGGGGAAATTTTTGGGGAAATTTTTTTGGGATTTTAGAAGGAATTTGGGGGAATTTTTTGGGATTTATTTTTAAATTTTGGGGGATTTTCGGGGGGGTGTTTGGAGATTTCTGGGGTGATTTTGGAGGGAATTTTTTTGAATTTTTGGCGAATTTTTGGGGGCATTTTTGGCGATTTTTTGGGGGATTTTGGGAGATTTTGGGGAGAATTTTTTAAAATAATTTTGGGTGAATTTTGGGGAATTTTGGGGGATTTTTGGGGTATTTTGGGTGAAATTTGGGAGATTTTTTAGCAAATTTTGGTGGAGAATTTGGGGGAAATTTGGGAAAATTTCTGGAGGAATTTTGGGGAAATTTTGGGTGAATTTGGTGGAATTTTGGCAGAAATTTGGGAGAATTTAGGGGGGAATTTTTAGCAAATTTTGGTGGAAAATTGGGAGAATTTGGGGGAATTTTGAGGGAATTTTTTGGGGAATTTTGGAGGATTTATTTTTAAACTTTGGGGGAATTTTTTTGGAATTTTTGCTGAATTTTTTTTTTTGAATTTTGGGAGATTTTGGGGAGAATTTTTTTTATATTTTTTGGGGGATTTTTGGGGGAATTTTGGGGATTTTTGGAGGAATTCTGGGTGAAATTTGGGGGAATTTGGGGGCAATTTTAGAAGAATTTGGGGGGGAATTTTGGGGGATTTTTTGGGGAAGTTTGGAAGAATTTTGGGGGCAATTTTGGAGGAAATTTGGGGGAAAATTTGGGTGAATTTTGGGGGAATTTTGGGGGAATTTTTGGGGGAATTCTGGGTAAAATTTGGGGGAATTTTTAGCAAATTTTGGTGGAAAATGGGAGAATTTTGGGGAAATTTTGGGTGAATTTTGGAGGAATTCTGGGTGAAATTTGGGAGAATTTGGAGAATTTTGGAGGAATTCTGGGTAAAATTTGGGGGAATTTTTAGCAAATTTTGGTGGAAATTTGGGAGAATTTTGGGGCAATTTTGGAAGAATTCTGGGTGAAATTTCGGGGGAATTTTTGGGGAATTTTTTTGGGATTTTAGAAGAATTTTGGGGGAATTTTTTGGGATTTATTTTTAAATTTTTGGGGATTTTGGGGGGGGTATTCGGAGATTTCTGGGGCGATTTTGGAGGGAATTTTTTGAATTTTTTGGCGAATTTTTGGGGCATTTTTGGTGAATTTTTTTGGGAATTTTGGGAGATTTTGGGAGAATTTTTTTTATATTTTTGGGGCATTTTTGGGGGAATTTTGGGGAATTTTTGGAGGAATTTGGGTGAAATTTGGGGAATTTGGGGGCAATTTTAGAAGAATTTGGGGGAATTTTAGGGGATTTTTTGGGGAGTTTGGAAGAATTTTGGGGGCAATTTTGGAGGAAATTTGGGGAAAATTTGGGAGAATTTGGGGAAATTTTGGGGGAATTTTTGGGGGAATTCTGGGGTGAAATTTGGGGAATTTTTAGCAAATTTTGGTGGAAATTTGGGAGAATTTTGTGGAAATTTTGGGGGAATTTTGGGGGAATTCTGGTAAAATTTGGGGGAATTTTTAGCAAATTTTGGTGGAAATTTGGGAGAATTTTGGGGCAATTTTGGAAGAATTCTGGGTGAAATTTGGGGAATTTTGGGGATTTTTTGGGGAATTTTGGAAGAATTTTGGGACAATTTTGGACGAACTTTGGGGAAAATTTTTGGGGGTTTTAGAAGAATTTTGTGGAATTTTGGAGGGAATTTCTTGAATTTTTGGCGAATTTTTGGGGGCATTTTTGGCGAATTTTTTTTGGAATTTTGGGAGATTTGGGGAGAATTTTTTTTTATATTTTTGGGGGATTTTTGGGGGAATTTTGGGGAATTTTTGGAGGAATTCTGGGTGAAATTTGGGAGAATTTGGGGGAATCTTTGGGGAAATTTTTGGAGGAATTCTGGGTAAAATTTGGGGGAATTTTTAGCAAATTTTGGTGGAAATTTGGGAGAATTTTGGGGAAATTTTGGGTGAATTTTGGAGGAATTCTGGGTGAAATTTGGGAGATTTGGGGGAATTTTTGGGGGAATTCTGGGTGAAATTTGGGGGAATTTTTAGCAAATTTTGGTGGAAATTTGGGAGAATTTGGGGGAATTTTTTTGGAATTTTTGGGGAATTTTGGAGGATTTATTTTTAAACTTTGGGGGAATTTTTTTGGAATTTTTGGCGAATTTTTTGGGGGATTTTGGGAGATTTTGGGGAGAATTTTTTTTTTTATATTTTTGGGGAATTTTTGGGGGAATTTTGGGGAATTTTTGGAGGGATCCTGGGTGAAATTTGGGGGAATTTGGGGGCAATTTTAGAAGAATTTGGGGGGAATTTTGGGGGATTTTTTGGGGAATTTGGAAGAATTTTGGGGGCAATTTTTGGAGGGATCCTGGGTGAAATTTGGGAGAATTTTGGGGCAATTTTGGGGGAATTTTTGGGAGAATTTTAGAAGAATTTTGGAGAATTTTTAGCAAATTTTGGTGGAAATTTGGGAGAATATTGGGGGGAATTTTGGAAGAATTCTGGGTGAAATTTGGGATTTTTTGGGGGGAATTTTGGAGGAACTTCGGAAAATTTGGGGGAAATTTTGGGAAATTTTTTGTGCAGATTTTGGGGGAATTTTTAGCAAATTTGGGGGAATTTGGGGGGAATTTTGGGGGAATTTTTGGAGGAATTCTGGGTGAATTGGGGGGAATTTTTAGCAAATTTTGGTGGAATTTTGGAAGAATTTGGGGGAATTTTTGGGGATTTTTGGGGGAAATTTTGGAGGAACTTTGGAAAAATTTGAGGGAATTTTGGGAGAATTTTGGAAGAATTTGGGGGAAAATTTTGGGGTTTTTTGGGGGAATTTTGGAGGAATTTTTGGGGAATTTTTGGGGAATTTTTGGAGGGATCCTGGGTGAAATTTGGGGGAATTTTGGGGGAATTTTTGGGGGAATTCTGGGTGAAATTTGGGGGAATTTTTAGCAAATTTTTGGTGGGAAAATTGGGAGAATTTTGGGGAAATTTTGGGTGATTTTGGAGGAATTCTGGGTGAAATTTTGGGAGAATTTGGGAGAATTTTTGGAGGAATTCTGGGTAAAATTTGGGGGAATTTTTAGCAAATTTTGGTGGAAATTTGGGAGAATTTTGGGGCAATTTTGAAGAATTCTGGGTGAAATTTCGGGGGAATTTTTGGGGAATTTTTTTGGGATTTTAGAAGAATTTTGGGGGAATTTTTTTGGGATTTATTTTTAAATTTTTGGGGATTTTGGGGGGGGTATTCGGAGATTTCTGGGGCGATTTTGGAGGGAATTTTTTGAATTTAATAAAAG
>NW_026531223.1:0-58259 GCF_020745825.1 Agelaius phoeniceus | reverse complement strand
ATTGTCCCCAGGTGCGCTCGGCGGTGGCCGTGGGCACCCCCGATTACCTGTCCCCAATGTCCCCACTGTCCCCAATGTCCCCAATGCCCCCAATGTCCCCAACACCCCCCAATGTCCTCAATGTCCCCGATCACCCCGATCACCCCACTGTCCCCAGTGTCCCCAGTGTCCCCATTGTCCCCAGGTGCGCTTGGCGGTGGCCGTGGGCACCCCTGATTACCTGTCCCCAGTGTCCCCAGTGTCCCCAGTGTCCCCAGTGATGTCCCTGCTGTCCCAATGCCCCCAATGTCCCTGATCACCCCGATCACCCCAATGTCCCCAGCACCCCCAATGTCCCCAATGTCCCCGATCACCCCAATGTCCCCAGTGTCCCCAGTGTCCCCATTGTCCCCAGGTGCGCTTGGCGGTGGCCGTGGGCACCCCCGATTACCTGTCCCCAGTGTCCCCAGTGTCCCCAATGCCCCCAATGTCCCAATGTCCCCCATGTCCCCGATGTCCCCATTGTCCCCAGGTGCGCTCGGCGGTGGCCGTGGGCACCCCCCGATTACCTGTCCCCAATGTCCCCAATGGTGTCCCCAATGCCCCCAATGTCCCCGATCACCCCAATCACCCCAATGTCCCCAGTGTCCCCATTGTCCCCAGGTGCGCTCGGCGGTGGCCGTGGGCACCCCCCGATTACCTGTCCCCAATGTCCCCAATGGTGTCCCCAATGCCCCCAATGTCCCCGATCACCCCAATCACCCCAATGTCCCCAGTGTCCCCATTGTCCCCAGGTGCGCTCAGCGGTGGCCGTGGGCACCCCCGATTACCTGTCCCCAATGTCCCCAATGCCCCCCAATGTCCCCGATCACCCCAATGTCCCCAATGTCCCCCAGTGTCCCCAGTGTCCCCATTGTCCCCAGGTGCGCTCGGCGGTGCCGTGGGCACCCCCGATTACCTGTCCCCAATGTCCCCAATGTCCCCAGTGTCCCCAGTGTCCCCATTGTCCCCAATGTCCCCAGGTGCGCTCGCGGTGGCCGTGGGCACCCCCGATTACCTGTCCCCCGAGATGCTCTTGGCCGTCGAGGACCCCTCGCGCTCCTACGGCCCCGAGTGCGACTGGTGGGCGCTGGGGGTCCTGGCCTACGAGATGTTCTACGGGAGACCCCCGTTCTTTCGCCGACACCGTGCTCGAGACCTACGCCAAGATCCTGCACTTCCAGGTGGGCACTGGGAGCACTGGGAGGCACTGGGAGGCACTGGGAGGGGAGTGGGAGGGTGCTGGGGGGGACTGGGAGGGGACTGGGAGGGACTGGAAGGGACTGGGAGGGACTGAGGGGCACTGGGAGGGGACTGGGAGGGACTGGGGGGGACTGGGGGGCGAGTGGGAGGGACTGGGATGATACTGGGGGGCACTGGGAGGGGACTGGGAGGGAACTGGGGGGGACTGGGGGGGACTGGGAGGGACTGGGAGGGGACTGGGAAGGTGCTGGGGGGGACTGGGAGGGACTGGGAGATACTGGGATCATACTGGGCAGCACTGGGAGGGCACTGAGGGCACTGGGTGGTACTGGGACGATACTGGACAATACTGGGTGGCACTGGGAGATACTGGGATCATACCGGACAGCACTGGGTGGCACTGGGACGATAGTGGTCGGCACTGGGGGGGCACTGGGGGGGCACTGGGAAGAACTGGGGGATGCTGGTTGGCACTGGGGTCATACTGGGACCATACTGGTTGGCACTGGGACCATACTGGTGTCATACTGGTGTCATACTGGGACCATACTGGTTCCATACTGGTTCCACACTGGTCACTGGCCCTTCCCCTGTCCCCAGGACCACCTGCACCTGCCGGAGACCGACGACGATGGCGGCGCTGACGATGCCGACGAAGGCTCCGGGGGCTCCCGGGCCGTGCCCGCGGCCGCGCGCGCGCTCGTGCGGGGCCTGCTCTGCGCGCCGGGCGCGCGCCTGGGCCGCGGGGGCGCGCGCGACTTCCGCGCGCTGCCGCTGTTCGCGGGCACGCGCTGGCGCGCGCTCCGCCGCTGCCCCGCCCCCTTCGCCCCCAGCGCCGCCGGCGCCGCCGACACCTCCAACTTCGATGTGCTGGACGATTGCCTGAGCCAGCCGGTGAGGAACGGGTTAAACCCGGGATAAAACCCGGGATTAAACCCGGGATAGATCCCCGGATAGACTGCCTGAGCCGGCCGGTGAGGAACGGGTTAAACCCGGGATTAGAGCCGGGATCAGAGCCGGGAGAGACCCGGGATAGACCTGGGATAGATCCCGGGATTAAACCTGGGATAGACTGCCTGAGCCAGCCGGTGAGGAATGGGTTAAACCCGGGATAAACCCGGGATCAGAGCCGGGATAGACTGCCTGAGCCAGCCGGTGAGGAACGGGTTAAACCCGGGATAAACCCGGGATAGACTGCCTGAGCCAGCCGGTGAGGAACGGGTTAAACCCGGGATAAACCGGGATTAAACCTGGGATAGACTGCCTGAGCCAGCTGGTGAGGAACGGGATTAAACCCGGGATCTGACCCGGGATAGGACTGCCTGAGCCAGCCGGTGAGGAACGGGTTAAACCCGGGATAAACCCGGGATCTGAGCCGGGATAAACCTGGGATAGACTGCCTGAGCCAGCCGGTGAGGAACGGGTTAAACCCGGGATAAACCCGGGATTAGAGCCGGGATAAACCTGGGATAGACTGCCTGAGCCAGCCGGTGAGGAACGGGTTAAACCCGGGACAGAGCCGGGATTAAACCCGGAGAGAGCCAGGAGAGACCCGGGATAAACC
Organism: Agelaius phoeniceus; assembly: GCF_020745825.1. Lineage (NCBI taxonomy): Eukaryota > Metazoa > Chordata > Aves > Passeriformes > Icteridae > Agelaius > Agelaius phoeniceus. The sequence goes on along the minus strand of NW_026531223.1, from coordinate 55,474 downwards.
TGGGATAGAGCCGGGATAGACTGCCTGAGCCAGCCGGTGAGGAATGGGTTAAACCCGGGATTAGAGCTGGGAGAGAGCCGGGATAAACCTGGGATAGAGCCGGGATTAAACCCGGGATAGATCCGGGATTAACCAGGTCTAGATCCAGGACAAATCTGGGACAGACCCGGGACAGACCCAGGACAGATCCAGGACAGACCCAGGACAGACCCAGGACACACCCAGGACAAATCTGGGACAGACCCAGGACAGACCCAGGATAGATCCGGGACAGATCCAGGACAAACTTGGGACAGTCCTGGGACAGACCCAGGACAGACCCAGGACAAACCCAGGACAGACCCAGGACAGACCCAGGACAGACCCAGGGACAGACCCGGGACAGACCCGGGATAGACCCAGGACAGACCCAGGACAGACCCAGGACACACCCAGGACAGACCCAGGACAGACCCAGGACAGACCCGGGACAGACCCAGGACAGACCCGGGACAGACCCAGGACACACCCAGGACACACTCAGGACAGACCCAGGACAGACCAGGACACACCCAGGACAGACCCAGGACAGACCCAGGACACACCCAGGACAGACCCAGGACAAACCCAGGACAAACCCGGGACAGACCCAGGACACACTCAGGACAGACCCAGGACAGACCCAGGACAGACCGGGACAGACCCGGGACAGACCCAGGACAGACCCAGGACAAACCAGGACAGACCCAGGACAGACCCAGGGACAAACCCAGGACAGACCCAGGACACACCCAGACAGACCAGGACACACCCAGGACAGACCCAGGACAGACCCAGGACAAACCCAGGACAGACCCGGGACAGACCCAGGACAGACCCAGGACAAACCCAGGATAGATCCGGGACAGATCCATGACAAACTTGGGACAGACCCAGGACAGACCCGGGACAGACCCAGGACAAACCCGGGACAGACCCGGGACAGACCCAGGACAAACCCGGGACCGACCCGGGACAGACCCAGGACAGACCCGGGACAGACCCAGGACAGACCCAGGACACACCCGGGACAGACCCAGGACAGACCCAGGACAGATCCAGGACAGACCCGGGACAGACCCGGGACAGACCGGGACAGACCCAGGACAGACCCAGGACAGACCCAGGACACACTGACCGTGTCCCCCCTCCCTGCAGGAGCTGCTGGGGGAGCCGGGGGACCCCCCCGAGCTGGGGCTGCACCTCCCGTTCGTGGGGTACTCGTACGCCCGCACCGAGCACGAGTGAGGCTGGGGGCGACCGGGGGGGGCTGGGGGGGTCTGGGGGGTCCTGGGGGGGTCTGGGGGTCCTGGGGGGTTTGGGGTCTGAGGGGGTTTGGGGTCGGGGGGGAACTGGGAGGATTTGGGATCCGGGGGCGTTTGAGGGCTGGGGGGTTCAGGGGTCCAGGGGGGTCTTGGGGAAGTCAGAGAGACCGGGGGGAGTTTGGGGTCCAGGGGGGTCCTGGGGGGGTTTGGGGTCTGGGGGGGTTTGGGGGGGTCAGAGGGACCAGGGGGCTTTGGGATCTGGGGGGGTCAGAGGGGTCTGGGGGGGTCAAGAGGGGCCAGAAGGGTCTGGGGTCCTGGGGGTCTGGGGGGTTTGGGATCTGGGGGGGGTCAGAGGGGTCTGGGGGGGTCAGAGGGGCCAGAAGGGTCTGGGGGGTCCTGGGGGGTCTGGGGGGTTTGGGATCTGGGGGGGGTCAGAGGGGTCTGGGGGGTTTGGGGGGGCCTGAGGGACAGGGGGGGTCTGGGGGGTTTGGGGGTCTGGGGGGGGTTTGGGGTCTGAGGGGGTCTGGGGGTGCCTGAAGGACCAGGGGGGTTTGGGATCTGGGGGGGTCTGGGGGTCCTGGGAGGTTTGGGGGGGCCTGAGGGACATGGGGGGGGTCTGGGGGGTCCTGGGGGATTTGGGGTCTGGGAGAGTCAGGGGAAATCAGAGGGGCCAGAAGGGTCTGGGGGTCCTGGGGGAATCTGGGGGTCCTGGGGGGCCCAGAGGAACTGGGGGGGGGGGGTCCGGGGGTGTCACCAGGATCGGAGGGAGGGGGCGGGAATGGGGAGGGGGCACAATGGAAATGGGGGAGGGGGCACAATGGAAATGGGGGGGGGGGAGTGAGTGGGGAGGAGCCTCCACAGGTGACCCCGCCCCCCCCCCCACCCCGTTTTTAGGGATGAGGAAGAAGAGGAAGAGGAGGATGAGGATGAGGAGTGGGACCAGGACACGGCCATGGAGCTGGAGGGGGAGTGGGGGACCCCCCCCGAATCGGGGACCCCCCCGGGCACCGGGACCCCCTTGGCCACAGGGACCCCCCCGCGCAAGGGGACGCCCCCACCCCCGGGGGCGCTCCCGCCCTCGGGACCCCCCCCCTCAAAAAGAGCCCCCCCCACCCACGGGACCCCCGCCCCAAAAAGGACCCTCCCCATCCCCACCCTCACCCCCATCCACGGGGACCCCCGAACTCACGGGACCCCCGCCCCAAAAGGGACCCCCGCCCCAAAAAGGGCCCCCCCCCGCCCGTGGGAACGCCCCCTCCCCAAAAAGCGCCCCCTCCCCACCCCCAAGGTGGGGGCACCGCCCCCCAACAATCCCCTCCCCCACCCCAAAGCCCCTCCCCCTCCCCAACCCGCGGGCCCCCCCCGGCGGCGCCGCCCCCTCCCCACAAAGGGGTCCCTGCCCCCCCCACGGCGCCCCCCCCCCCAAAAAGCGGCGCCCCCACCCCAGGGACCCCCCCCGGCCAAGGGGGCCCCCCCCAGGACGCCCCCCCCGGGCACGGAGCCCCCCCAGGCACCGCCGGTAATTGGGGAGGGGGATTTGGGGGGGGGGGGAGGCGGGGACTTGGGGGGGTCCCGGAATTCGGGGAGGGGTCGGGGGGTGCTGGGGAGGGGTCGCGAGTGCCGGGAATTCCCGGGATTTTGGGGATTTCGGTGTCGAAAGGGGGGAAAGGGGACCCCGGGGAGGGGTCCCGAATCCCGGGGGTCCCGGTGGGGAGGGGTCCCGAATCCCGGTTCGGGGTCAGTGCCCGGTTCGGGGGTTCCGGTTCGGAGGTCCCGGTTCGGGGGTTCCGGTTCGGGGTCAGTGCCTGGTTCGGGGGTTCCGGTTCGGGGTCAGTGCCCGGTTCGGGGGGTTCCGGTTCGGGGTCAGTGCCGGTTCGGGGGGTTCCGGTTCGAGGGGTCCCGGTTCGGTGGTTCTGGTTCGGGGGGTCCCGGTTCGGTGGTTCCGGTTCGGGGATCCCGGTTCGGTGGTTCTGGTTCGGGGGTTCCGGTTCGGAGGTCCCGGTTCGGGGGGTCCCGGTTCGTTCGGGGGGTCCCGGAAATCCCGGGGGTCCCCAGGCAGCCGCGCTTCCCGCAGGTGGCGGTGGCGGCCCCGGTCGCGGTCCCGGCGGCGGTGCCGGTGTCGGTGCCGGTGTCGGTCTCGGCGGTGCCGGTGTCGGTGCCGGTGTCGGTGCCGGCGGTGCCGGTGTCGGTGCCGGTCCCGGAGCCGGGGTCGGTGCCCGAGCTCCGCGAGGCGCTGGCCAAGGAGCGGCGCGGGCGGGAGGAGCTGGAGCGGGAGCTCGGGAAGCTGCGGGCGGCGGGGCAGGGGCTGGCCCGGTACGGGAGGGGACAGCGGGACACCGGGGACAACGGGGACAACGGGACAACGGGGACAACGGGGACAGCGGGACCGGGAGGGGACAGCGGGGACACCGAGGGGGCAGCGGGGGGACAGTGGGGACAACGGAGGGACAGGGGGACAACGGGGGGACACGGGGACAGAGGGGACAACGGGGACAGTGGGACAGGGGGATCGGGAGGGGACAGCGGGGGGACAGCGGAGACAGCGGGGGGACAGCGGGGACAGAGGGGACAACGGGGACAACGGGAACACTGAGGGGACAGCGGGGGGACAACGGGGACAGCGGGGACAGCGGGGGGGGGGACAGCTGGGACAACGGGGACAGAGGGGACTGCGAGGGGACGGGGGGACAACGGGGACAATGGGGGGACAACGGGGGGACAGCGGGGACAGCGGGGACACCGAGGGGGCAGCGGAGGGACAGGGGGACAACGGGGGGACAGCGGGGACAATGCGGGGACAACGGGGGGACAGCGGGACAGGATGGGGACAGCGGGACCGGAGGGGACAGAGGGGACACTGAGGGGACACCGAGGGGAGAGCGGGGACAGGAGGGGACAATGGGGACAAGGAAGGGACACCAGGGACACCGAGAGGACAACAGGGACAGGAGGGGACAACGGGACAGGATGGGGACAACGGGGACAGCGGCGACAACAAGGGGACACCGGGGGCCGGGAGGGGACAATGGGACAGGATGGGGACAGCGGGACCAGGAGGGGACAGCGAGGGGACAACGGGGACACCAAGGGGACAGTGGTGACCGGGAGGGGACAATGGGACAGGATGGGGACAAGGGGACCAGGAGGGGACACCGGGGACACCAAGGGGACAGCGGTGACCGGGAGGGGACAACGGGACAGGATGGGGACAGTGGTGAGCGGGAGGGGACAGCGGTGACCGGGAGGGGTCCGGGGGTGTCCCCAGGGCTGTCCCCAAGTGTCCCCTCCCCGCAGGCGCCTGCAGGAGGCCGAGAGCCGACAACCTGGAACTGGAAGCGAAACTGAGGCGGCTGCAGAGCGACCCCCCCGGGCCCGGGCCCCCCCCGCCGCAAGGCAAGGACCCCCCCCCCCAAAAAATCACTGGGGACAACCCTGGGAATGTCCCCAAAGACCCCCCCAAAAAAAATGCCGGGGACACCCTGGGAATGTCCCCAAAACCCCCCCCAAAATCCTTGGGGGCACCCCAGGAATGTCCCCAAAAAATCTCAATGACCCCCCCCAAAAAATCACCGGGGACACCCCCGGGAATGTCCCCAAAAAATCTCAATGAACCCCCCCCCCCAAAAATGCCAGGGACACCCCCGGGAATGTCCCCAAAGACCCCCCCAAAAATCTCGGGGACATCCCCGGGAATGTCCCCAAAGACCCCCCCAAAATCACTGGGGACACCCCCGGGAATGTCCCCAAAAATTCTCAATGACCCCCCCAGAAAAATACCTGGGGACACCCCCGGGAATGTCCCCCATAGACCCCTCCCAAATCCTTGGGGACACCCCCGGGAATGTCCCCAAAAAATCTCAAAGCCCCCCCAAAAATGCCAGGGACAGCCCTGGGAATGTCCCAAAATTTTAATGACCCCCCAAAAATGCCGGGGACACCGCCGGGAATGTCCCCAAAAAATCTCAATGACCCCCCCCAAAAAATGCCAGGGGACACCCCTGGGAATGTCCCCCAAAGACCCCCCCCAAAAAATCACTGGGGACACCCCCGGGAATGTCCCCAAAAATCTCAATGACCCCCCCAAAAAAATACCTGGCGACACCCCTGGGAATGTCCCCAAAATTTTAATGAGCCCCCCACCCCAAAATCCTTGGGGACACCCCTGGAATGTCCCCAAAAAATCTCAATGACCCCCCCAAAAAAATCCCGGGACACCCCCGGGAATGTCCCCAAAGACCCCCCCCAAAAAAATGCCAGGGACACCCTGGAATGTCCCCCAAAGACCCCCAAAAAAATCCTGGGGACACCCCGGGAATGTCCCCAAAATTTTAATGAGCCCCCCAAAATCCCTGGGGACACCCCCGGGAATGTCCCCAACCCCCCAAAATTCACCAGGAGCCCCCAAATTCCTCAGGTCCCCCCTCCCCAAAATATTTCTGGGTTTTTTTTGTTTGGGGGGGGGGGGGGGCAGGACCCCATCCTCCCCTTCTGAACCCCAAAATCTCCATTGGGATGGGGGGGGCAGGACATCGCCCCCTCCCCAAATTTGGGAAACCCCCCCAAAATCCGAGACCCCCCCCAAAAATCCACCGGACCCCCCCCCCCCATAAATCCGAGACCGCCCCCCCCCTACACAAAGGGGGTCCCCAATATTTTTTGGGGGGTCGGGGGGGTCCAACCCTGACCAAACGCCCCCTCCCCAAATTTCCCTTGCAGGAGGCGCGGGGCAGCCCCCCCCCATCGCGGCCCCCCCCGCGGAGGTAAGGGGGGGATTTTGGGGTGAATTTGGGGTTTTTTGGGGTGATTTTGGGGTGATTTTGGGGTTTTTTGGGGTGAATTTGGGGGGGCTGACGCTCTGTGCTCTCTCCGCAGCCCCCCCGGCTTTTCCGCTCCCCCCTGGGGCTGCCCCTGTCCCAGCACCTGCTGCTCTGGGCCCGGGTACGTGGGGCTGTCACTGTCACCTGTGTCACCTGTGTCACCTGTGCCACCTGTGCCACCCCCCGACATTGCCATTGTCACCCCCCTGCCACCCCCTGTCACCCCCTGTCCCAGCACCTGCTGCTCTGGGCCCGGTACGTGGGGCTGTCACTGTCACCTGTGTCACCTGTGTCACCTGTGCCACCCCCTGCCACCCCCTGCCATTGCCATTGTCACCCCCTGCCATCCCCCGGCATTGCCATTGTCACCCATTGTCACCCATTGTCACCCATTGTCACCCCCTGTCCCAGCACCTGCTGCTCTGGGCCCGGGTACGTGGGGCTGTCACTGTCACCTGTGTCACCTGTGTCACCTGTGCCACCCCCTGCCACCCCCTGCCATTGCCATTGTCACCCCCTGCCATCCCCCGGCATTGCCATTGTCACCCCCTGTCACCCACTGTCACCCACTGCCACCCCCTGTCCCAGCACCTGCTGCTCTGGGCCCGGGTACGTGGGGCTGTCACTGTCACCTGTGTCACCTGTGTCACCTGTGCCACCTGTGCCACCTGTGCCACCTGTGCCACCCCCCGGCATTGCCATTGTCACCCCCTGCCATCCCCTGGCATTGCCATTGTCACCCCCTGTCACCCACTGCCCACCCCCTGTCCCGGCACCTGCTGCTCTGGGCCCGGGTACGTGGGGCTGTCACTGTCACCTGTGTCACCTGTGTCACCTGTGTCACCTGTGCCACCCCCTGCCACCCCCTGCCATCCCCTGCCATTGCCACTGCCAACCCATTGTCACCCATTGTCACCCACTGTCCCAGCACCTGCTGCTCTGGGCCCGGGTACGTGGGGCTGTCACTGTCACCTGTGTCACCTGTGTCACCTGTGTCACCTGTGTCACCTGTGCCAACCCCCCCTGCCACTTGCCAAGCCCTTGTCACCCCCAGCCACCCCTGTCACCCCCTGCCACTGCCACCCTGGCCATGTCCCCAAGGCCACCCCTGTCACTGCCACCCCCTGCCATTGTCACCCCTGCCACTGCCACCCCTGCCACTGCCACCCCGTCACTGCCACCTCTGCCATTGCCACCCCCTGCCATTGTCACCCGTCACTGCCACCCGTCATTGCCACCCCCTGCCATTGTCAGCCCCTGTCACCGCCACCCCTGCCATTGCCACCTCTGCCATTGTCACCCCCTGCCACTGTCACCTCTGCCATTGTCACCCCTGCCATTGTCACCCCTGTCACCGCCACCCCCCTGCCATTGTCACCACTGCCAGCCCTGCCACTGCCACCCCTGTCACTGCCACCCCTGTCACCGCCATCCCCTGCCACTGCCACCCCTGCCACTGCCACCCCCTGCCATTGTCACCCCTGCCATTGTCACCACTGCCAACCCTGTCACTGCCATCCCTGCCACTGCCACCTCTGCCATTGTCACCTCTGCCATTGCCACCCCCTGCCATTGTCACCCCTGCCACTGCCACCCCTGCCACCCCTGCCATTGTCACCCCTGTCACCCCCTGCCACCGCCCACCCCCCTGTCACTGCCACCCCTGTCACTGCCATCCCTGCCACTGCCACCCCTGCCATTGTCACCTCTGCCATTGTCACCCCTGTCACCCCCTGCCACTGCCATCCCCGCCCGTGTCCCCAGGGCCACCTCCCGACGGGAGGGGACAAGCACGGCCGGGCCACCGCGGGCACCGCCACCAGCGCCACCCCCTGGGGACAGCGCCACCCCCTGGGGACAGCGCCACCCCTTGGGGACAGCGCCACCCTTTGGGGACAGCGCCACCCTTGGGACAGCGCCACCCCCTGGGGACAGCGCCACCCTTGGGGACAGCGCCACCCTTGGGACAGCGCCACCCCCTGTGTCCCCATGTCCCCAACCACGCGGGGCGGGGCGGGGCGGGGACCTGGGAGGGTGACACGGCCCGGGGGGGTGGTGACGGTGCCGGTGCCACCCGCGCGTGTCGCTGTCCCCAGGTGCCACAGCCCGGTGCCACCAAGGATTGTCTGCTGCTCTGCGCCGCCGGCCTGCGCCCCCCGCCCGCGCCCCCCGGCAAGCCCCCCCCTGACCCGGGGCTGTCCCCAAAGTGTCCCCGAGGTGTCCCCAAAGTGTCCCCAAAGTGTCCCCAAAGTGTCCCCGAGGTGTCCCCAAAGTGTCCCCGAAGTGTCCCCGAAATGTCCCCAAAGTGTCCCCAAGGTGTCCCCAAGGTGTCCCCTCCTCCTCCCTTTTGTTGCACTTGACCCCCCCCTTTCCCACGGGGGGGTGACCCTGTACAGAGACCCCTCCCCAAAATCCGAGACCCCTCCCCAAAATCACGGAACCCCCCCCAAAAAATGCACTGGCACTGGGCAGGGGTCCCCAAATCCGAGACCCCTCCCCAAAATCACGGAACCCCCCCCCCCCCCAAAAATCCCATCGTGCACAGAAGGGGGGTCCCCAAATCCGAGACCCCCTCCCCACAAAAATCCCACCAGAACCTCCTCAAAATCACGGGACCCCCCCCCAAAAAATGCACCGGGCACTGAGGGGGGGGTACCCAAAATCTGAGACCCCTCCCCAAAATCACGGGACCCCCCCCAAAAAATGCACCAGGCACTGAGGGAGGGGTCCCCAAATCCGAGACCCTCCCCAAATCACGGAACCCTCCCCCAAAAAAAGCACCAGGCACTGAGGGAGGGTCCCCAAATCCGAGACCCCCTCCCCAAAACCCCACCAGAACCCCCCAAAAATCCCCAAAATCACGGAACCGCCCCCCCCCCCAAAATCACAGGACCCCCTCCCCCCCAAAATCCGAGACCCCTCCCCAAAATCCCGCCGGACCCACCCCAAAATCACGGGACCCCCCCCTAAATTCCCATCGTGCACTGAGGGGGGGTCCCCAAATCCAAGACCCCCCCCCCCCCCCCCACGCGCGTGTGTCCCCCCCCTTACCCCCCCCCACCCATTAATTTGGGGAGGGGTCGCCCCGGTGCCCCCATGACCCTCCCCGAGGGGCAGCGGGACGCGACCCCCCCCCCCAAAAAAAAGGGTGGGGGTCTCCCCTCCCCCAAAAAAAAAGGGTGGGGGTCTCCCCTGTTCTGACCCCCCCCAAATAAAGGGTGGGGGTCCCCCCTGTTCTGACCCCCCCCAAAAAAAGGGTGGGGGTCCCCCCCTTCTGACCCCCCCCCCCAAATAAAGGGTGGGGGTCCCCCCGCCCCTCCCCCCCCATTAGTAATTTATTTGTAGGGATTTTGCACTGCGGACCCCCCCCCTTATTTATGCCCCCGCCCCTCCGCCGCCAGGGGCGCCGCCCCCTCCCCAAATTGACCCCGCCCCCCCCCCATCCCCCACCCCCTGTTTGTGACGCCCCCCGAGGGGGGGGGAGGGGTGAGAATAAAGTTGTGTTAAGGCCACCAATGTGTCCCCAAATTGTCCCCAAATTGTCCCCTCTGTGTCACCCACGTGTCCCCACACTGTCCCCAAGTGTCACCGCCGTGTCCCCAAATTGTCCCCAAACTGTCCCCAAGTGCCACCCAGTGTCCCCACATTGTCCCCAAGTGCCACCCACGTGTCCCCACATTGTCCCAAGCCCCTCTGTGCCACCCACCTGTCCCCAAGTGCCACCACCATGTCCCAAACTGTCCCCAAAATTGCCCCCAATTGCCACCCAGTGTCCCCAAATTGTCCCCAATTGCTGCCGCCCTGTCCCCACATTGTCCCCAAGTGCCACCCACCTGTCCCCACATTGTCCCCAAGTGCCACCCACCTGTCCCCCAATTGTCCCCAATTGTCCCCGAGTGCCACCGCCGTGTCCGCAACTGTCCCCGAATTGTCCCCTCTGTGCCACCCAGTGTCCCCAAAACTGTCCCCGAATCGTCCCCAAGTGCCACCCACCTGTCCCCAATTGTCCCCAAGCCCCTCTGTGTCACTGCCATGTCCCCAAACTGTCCCCAAGTGCCACCGCCGTGTCTCCAAACTGTCCCCAAATTGTCCCCTCTGAGTCACCTACGTGTCCCCAAGTGCCACCCAGTGTCCCCACATTGTCCCCAAGTGCCACCGCCATGTCCCAAACTGTCCCCAAATTGTCCCCAAGTGCCACCCGCCTGTCCCCAAATTGTCCCCGAGTCCCCTGTGCCAGCCCCTGTCCCCAAGTGCCACCCAGTGTGTCCCCAATTGTCCCCAAGTGCCACCCACGTGTCCCAAACTGCCCCCGAATTGTCCCCTCTGTGCCACCCAGTGTCCCCACATTGTCCCCAAGTGTCACCCACATGTCCCCAACATTGTCCCCAAGCCCCTCTGTGCCACCCACCTGTCCCCACACTGTCCCCAAGTGCCACCGCCCTGTCCCCACACTGTCCCCAAGTGCCACCCACCTGTCCCCAATTGTCCCCAAGCCCCTCTGTGCCACTGCCATGTCCCCAAATTGTCCCCAAGTGCCACCCGCGTGTCCCCAAGCTGTCCCCAAGCTGTCCCCAGGTGCCACCCGGTGCCAAAAAGTCTCTTTAGTATAAATAAGGGGGGGGGGAGGGGACAGCGGTGGCCCCGTGGGGACAATAAAGTGACAATGGGGGGGAGGGGCGCGGTGCCACCCCCTGGGGACACCGCGGGGGGGGGAGGGGACAGAGGTGACACCGCGGGGACAGCGCCGGGGGGGGCTCAGTAGTACGGGGGTGGCACTGGGGGTGACACAGGTGACACAGGAGGTGACACAGGTGACACCGGCGTGTCCTGGAGAGTGGCACAGGTGACACAGGTGTGTCCTGGAGGGTGGCACAGGTGACACAGGTGTGTCCTGGAGGGTGACACAGGTGACACAGGTGACACCGGCGTGTCCTGGAGAGTGGCACAGGTGACACAGGAGGTGACACAGGTGACACAGGTGTGTCCTGGAGGGTGGCACAGGTGACACCAGCATGTCCTGGAGAGTGGCACAGGTGACACAGGTGTGTCCTGGAGTGTAGCACAGGTGACACCACCGTGTCCTGGAGAGTGGCACAGGGGACACAGGTGTGTCCTGGCGGATGACACAGGTGACACGGGTGACCCGGGAGGTGACACAGGTGACACAGGTGACACCGGCATGTCCTGGAGTGCGGCACAGGTGACCCGGGAGATGACACAGGTGACACAGGAGGTGACACAGGTGACACCGGCGTGTCCTGGTGGGTGGCCCAGGTGACACAGGTGACACAGGTGACACAGGTGTGTCCTGGAGGGTGACACAGGTGACCTGGGAGGTGGCACAGGTGACGCCCGGCATGTCCTGGAGAGTGGCACAGGTGACACAGGTGACACAGGTGACACAGGTGTGTCCTGGAGGGTGACACAGTGACCTGGGAGGTGGCACAGGTGACGCCGGCATGTCCTGGAGAGTGGCACAGGTGACACAGGTGTGTCCTGGCGGGTGACACAGGTGACACAGGTGACCCGGGAGGTGACACAGGTGACACAGGAGGTGACACAGGAGGTGTCCCAGGTGACACAGGTGGCACAGGAGGTGGCCCAGGTGACACAGGAGGTGGCCCAGGTGACACAGGTGACACAGGAGGTGGCCCAGGTGACACAGGAGGTGACACAGGAGGTGTCCCAGGTGACCCGGGAGGTGGCCCAGGTGGCACAGGAGGTGGCCCAGGTGTGTCCCAGGTGACACAGGAGGTGGCCCAGGTGACACAGGTGACACAGGAGGTGACACAGGTGTGTCCCCAGGTGACACAGGTGTGGCCCAGGTGACACAGGAGGTGGCCCAGGTGGCCCAGGTGACACAGGAGGTGACACAGGTGTGTCCCAGGTGACACAGGAGGTGACACAGGTGTGTCCCAGGTGACACAGGAGGTGTCCCAGGTGACACAGGAGGTGACCCAGGAGGTGTCCCAGGTGACACAGGAGGTGGCCCAGGTGTGTCCCAGGTGTCCCAGCTACACCACGGTGCCGCTGGGGGAGCCGCCGTTCTGCGAGGACAGGCCCTGCAGGGGGAGGGGACACAAGCCACGCCCTGTGACGTCACCGCGGGGACACCCGGGGGATTCCCCCCATTCCCAAAATCCGAGATTTGTGCCCGGAAAATTCAACCCCGACACCCGAAATGGCCCCAAAACCGCCCCAAATCCCCTCTGAGAGCCCAAAATCCCCCTAAACCACCCCAAAATCCCTCCCAGACACCCAAAATCCCCTCTGAGAGCCCCAAAATTCCTCTGAGACCCTCCCAAATCCCCCTAAACCACCCCAAAATCCATCCGGGACCCCCCAAATCCCATCAGGGGCACCCCAAAATCCCCTCCCAGACACCCCAAATCCCCTCTGGGACCCCCCAAAATCTCTCTGAGACCCCCCAAATGCCCCCAAAACCACCTCAAATCCCATCAGGGGCACCCCAAATCCATCAGGGACACCCCAAATGGCTCCAAAACCACCCCAAATCCCCTCCTGGACACCCAAATCCCCTCCCAGACACCCCAAATCCCATCCAGGACAACCCAAATCCCATCCCAGACACCCCAAATGCCACCCAGGGCACCCCAAAATCCCCTCTGAGACCCCCCCAAAATCCCTCCCAGACACCCCAAATTCCATCCAGAACCCCCCCAAATCCCAGCCAGGACCCCCCAAGTCCATCAGGGGCACCCCAAATCCCCTCTGAAACCCCCCAAAATCCCTCCCAGACACCCCAAATTCCCATCTTGGAAACCCCAAATCCCCTCGGAGACCCCTCCCCAGACTCACAAAGACCCCGGGCCGGGCCCAGGTGCAGATGAGCCCCTCCTGGCACCCCCAAACCCCATCCCAGACCCCCCAAATCTCCTCCAAACCCCCCTAAATCCCCCAAATCCCCTCGGAGACCCCTCCCCAGACTCACAGACACCCCAGGCCGCGCCCAGGTGCAGATGAGCCCCTCCTGGCACCCCCCAAACCCCATTCCGGACCCCCCAAATCTCCTCTAAACCCCCCTAAATCCCCCCAAATCTCCTCTAAACCCCCCAGAATGCCCCCAAATCCCCTCGGAGACCCCTCCCCAGACTCACAGACACCCCAGGCCGCGCCCAGGTGCAGATGAGCCCCTCCTGGCAGGCTGTGACGATGCAATCCTCCAGGAACAGCAGCACCGTCAGCCTCTCCTGGGCGATTTTCTTGCACACCAGCGGCTCCAGCAGGGGCACCTCGTGCAGCCGCGGGCACAGCGCCGTGCCCAGCACCTTGGCCATGTCCAGAGACGCCCCCCGGCCCCGAGAGGAGCCCCCCGTTTGGGGAGGGGCTTTCTCGGCGTTGCCGCCCCCAGCCCCTCCCCGGCTGATGTTGCCCAGGCTGTGGTAACGTTTGTGCTCCTTCTCGGCCGCGCCCCGCGGGTCCCGCAGGCTCAGAGTGGCGAAACGCCCCACGCTCAGCACCGGCGGGACCCGCGGGGACGTCTGGGGACCCCCGCCCGGTTGCGGGAGGCTGTTGGAGCGGGATAACGAGCGGGGCAGGCCCGGAACAGAGGAGGAGGAGGAGGAGGGCGGTGCCGGCGGCTCCTCGCCGGGAGCGGGCGGCGGGGCGGGAGCGGGGGAAGCGGCGGGCCGCAGCTCCAGCACGTCCTCGGTGAGGTCCCACAGGCAGAACTGCGTGTCCTGGCCGGCAGAGCCGAAGCGGTAGGCGACGCTCGGGGGCTCCTCGGCGCCGTCGCCGCCGTGTCCGTCGGGAGGAGCGAAAGGGTCGAAAGCCACCGCGTTGACCCAGGACTTGTGGCCGTGGCCCCGCGCCACCACGCGGCCCTCGGCGAAGGACCACACGGTGACCAGGTCGTCCTCTCCGCCCGTGACCACGTAGCGGCCGTCGGGGCTCCAGCAGACGCACAGGAGGCCCCCGAAGTAGCTCCTCATCATGCCCTGGAGCAGCATGGAGGAGAAGTGGAAGACCCTGAGGACGCCGTCCTGGCTGACGCAGGCCAGCGAGCGCCCGTCCGGCGAGAAGGCGAACTCGTTGAGGGGCCCCGAGCCCACGGCCCACTTCAGCAGGGGGTTCCTGGGCGTCTTGCTCTTGCAGGAGAAGACCCTGAAGCCCTCTCCTTGCGTGAGCAGCGTGTACTGGGGGCTGCTGGCCCCGCAGGGCTGCTCCGAGTCGTACAGGTACAGGTGGCCGCTGGCGTGCGACGCCAGGAACAGGCGCTCGGTGTCCGGCAGCCACTTGACCAAGGTCACCTTGGATTTGTCGATCAGGCGCTGCGGGGGGGGAGAGGAGGAGGAGGGTGGGAGGTGAAGGGTTAAAAGATTAAAATGAAATGAAATAAAATTAAAAAAAAAAAACCCTAAAAAAAAAGGGTGGTAAAAGGCGGGGGGGGTTGTGGTGGGTCTGGGGAGGTTCTGGGGGTTCTGTGAGGGAAACCAAGGGGTTCTTGGTGGTCCCATGGAGGTTCTGGGGGTTCTATGGTGGTTCTGGGGATTCCATGGAGGAAACCAAGGGGTTCTTGGTGGTTCTGGTGGTCCCACAGGAGAAACCAGGGGGTTCTTGGTGGTTCTATGGAGGTTCTGGTGGTCCCATGGAGAAAACCAAGGGGTTCTTGGTGGTTCTGGTGGTTCCATGGGGGAAACCAAGGAGTTCTTGGTGGTTCCATGGAGGTTCTGGGGGTTCTGTGGGGGTTCTGGTGGTCCCAGGGGGGAAACCAAAGGGTTCTTGGTGGTTCTGGTGGTTCCATGGGAGAAACCAAGAGGTTCCTGGTGGCCCTGAGGGGGTTCTGGTGGTCCCACAAGGGAAACCAAGAGGTTCTTGGTGGTTCCATGGAGGTTCTGGGGATTCCATGGAGGAAACCAAGGGGTTCTCAGTGGTTCTATGGAGGTTCTGGTGGTCCCACGGGGGAAACCAAGGGGCTCCTGGTGGTTCTATGGAGGTTCTGGTGGTCCCGTGGGGGTTCTGGTGGTCCCACAGGGGAAACCAAGGGGTTCTTGGTGGTCCCATGGAGGTTCTGGTGGTCCCATGGAGGTTCTGGTGGTCCCAGGGGGTTCCTGGTGGCCCTGGGGAGGTCCTGCTGGTCCCAAGGCGCTCCTGGTGGCTCTATGGTGGCCCTGCCGGTCCCACATGGCTCCCAAGGCTCCCCGGTGTCCCCGAGGCGCCCCCGGTGTCCCCGGTGTCCCCTCACCTCCTCGTTGAAGAGCCGCCCGGCGCTGTCCTTCTTGGCCAGGTCCAGGTACTGCACCTGCCCGGCGGAGAAGCCCACGAGCAGCGCCAGCGTCTCGGTGCCCGCCGTGAACTGGTTGAAGTCGTGGCACGTGGGCTGCGTGCCCTTGTACACGCGCTTGTCGATGGGACGCTGCAGGTCCAGCGCCTGCGGGGACACGGGGACACCGGCGCTGGCACCTGAGGGGTGGCACTGCCGGGGGATGTCACCCCCGGGGCTCTTCAGGGACGCTGTGCCCACCCTGGGTCACCACTGGGGCTGTCCTGGGGTCATTGGCATTGTCACTGTCACCAGCCCTGGGGTCATTGTCACCATCCCTGGGGTCACTGTCACTGTCCCTGGGGTCACTGTCACCAACCCTCGGGTCATTGTCACCGGCCCTGGGGTCACCTTTGCCCCTCAATCCCCCCCGTTATTCCCCTGGTTCTCACCTGGTTCTCCTCCCGGTTCTCTCCCGTTATTCCCCCGGTTCTCCCCCATTATTCCCCCGGTTCTTCCCCCCGTTTCTCTCCCATTATTCCCCTGCTTCTCTCCCGTTATTCCCCCGGTTCTCCTCCCGGTTCTCCCCCGTTATTTCCCCCGCTTCTCCCCCGTTATTCCCCCGCTTCTCCCCCGCTATTTCCCCCGGTTTTCCCCCGTTATTCCCCCGCTTCTCCCCCGTTATTCCCCCGCTTCTCTCCCGTTATTTCCCCCGCTTCTCCCCCGTTATTCCCCCGCTTCTCTCCCGTTATTTCCCCCGCTTCTCCCCCGTTATTCCCCCGTTACCCTCCGGCTGCCGCGTCCCCCGCTGCCGGCCCCTCCATAGAAATGCAGCTCCCTGCCGAGGTTGCAGCACACGCGGCTCCGTTCGGCGGCTCCCCCGGGCGGGCTCCGGCTCCGGGCCAGCCTCACCACCGAGAGCCGAACCGGCGGCAGCGCCCCGGGGCCCGGCGGGGCAGGCCCGGCCGGGGCTGAGGCGGAGGAGGCGGCGGCGGCGGCGGGGCCCAGCAGGCGGTAGGAGCCCTCGCGGGTACGGAAGCGGCTCTTGAGCTCCGGAGCGGCCGCGGGAGGCTCGGCCGGGCCCGGGCCCGCAGCCGCCGCCGCCGCCGCCGCCATGGCCGCCGGAAGCCGCCTCAGGCCCGGGCGGGAGCGGCCGCCGCCATGGCGGCGCTGAGTCAGCGAGGCCACGCCCACAGGAGAGGCGGGGAAGCCACGCCCATGGGGGTGGGAAGGGCCAATCAGCGAGCGAGGAGGGAAGGGGCGCGGCCAGGGAGAGTCCATATAAGGGATGGGCACGCCCCAAAAGAGGGGAAGCCACGCCCATGGTTGAGACCGCGCCCATGAGTGGTGGAAGCCACGCCTCAAAACACGGAGACCACGCCCCCAGCCGAGGGCGCACCTATGATTGGTGGAAACCACGCCCCCAAAACATGGAAACCACGCCCCAAAACACAGAGACCACGCCCCCCGGTAAAACCCCACCCCAAAACAGTGACCACGCCCCCTGGTAAAACCCCACCCCAAATTCAGGCACAGCCCAAGCCACGCCCACGCAAAACACCTCCACGTGGCCCCACCCCCTAATCTGCATGCCCAAACCCCACCCCTTTTGGGGCAAACCCGCACCCTACCACACCCACCATGAAGCCACGCCCCCTTTTTGGCATTGCCCCCCCAAAAACCACCCAGGACTGCCCAAAACCCACCCAAAACCCCACAAAAACCACTCAGGACCCCCCTAAAACCATCCAGGACCCCCCAAGACCACCCAGGAACCCCAGGACCCCCCCCAAAAACCACCCAGGACTCTCCAAAGCTCCGCCCACACCTTTATTAAGCCCCTCCCCCACAGTCCGGGGGAGGAGTCTCGGGGGTCTCCCCGCCCCCCCGCCCCCCCCCTTCCCCTCAGCCCTCGCAGGGACCCTCGGGGACCCCCCCCGGGGGGGGGCTCTGGGTGCCGGGGGGGGGCGGCTCCGACGAGGGGGGGCTGGGGGGCGGGGCCTCGCCGGGGTGGGGGAGGGGCTGGGGGAGTTCCGTGCCCGCGGGGGGGTCCTGGAGATGGGGGGGGGGGGGGAATGGGGGGAGAGAGAAAAGAGAAGGGGGAGGGGTTAGAAATGAACCAAACCCCGCCCTCCCCCTCCCCAATTTAAGGTCGGAAATGCCCCTCCCCCTCCCCAAAATTAAG
Organism: Agelaius phoeniceus; assembly: GCF_020745825.1. NCBI lineage: Eukaryota > Metazoa > Chordata > Aves > Passeriformes > Icteridae > Agelaius > Agelaius phoeniceus. Next base: position 37,966 of record NW_026531223.1, on the reverse strand, counting down.
GTCAGAACTTCCCCTCCCCCTCCCCAAAATGAGGGTCGGAAATGCCCCTCCCCCCACCCCAAATGCCCCTCCCCCTCCCCAAATGCCCCTCCCCAAACGGGGGGAGGGGAGGGGGGCGTGGTCCGGCTGGGGGCGGGGCCGCCCCTCGCTCACCTTGGGGGGCTCCAGGGCGGGGGTCCGGGGGGGACGCGTCCCCTCCCCTCCCTGAGCTCTCCTCATCCTCGGCGCCGCTGATGAAGATGGGGGGGGGCTCCAGCTCCGGGGGGGCTCCCTCGGGGAGGGGGGGGGGAGGGGAGCCGGGGGGACCCCCCCCGACCCCGACCCCTCCCCCACCCGGGACCCCCTCCCCCCGCCTTGGCCTTGGGCTCCTCCTCGGAGCTCGGGGGGGCGCTTGGGGGGCTTCTCCTGGGGGGACAGCGCGGGGCGGGCGTGGTGGCACCTGCGGGGACACCTGGGCAGGTGTCCCCATGTCCCCCATGTCCCCCTTGTCCCTGTGTGCACACCTGGGCAGGTGTCCCCATGTCCCCCCCCATGTCCCTGTGTGCCCACCTGGGCAGGTGTCCCCATGTCCCCACCTGGGCAGGGGTCCCCCCCATGTCCCCACCTGGGCAGGTGTCCCCATGTCCCTCCCATGTCCCCACCTGGGCAGGTGTCCCCCCCATGTCCCCACCTGGGCAGGTGTCCCCCCCATGTCCCCCATGTCCCCCTTGTCCCTGTGTGCACACCTGGGCAGGTGTCCCCATGTCCCTCCCATGTCCCCACCTGGGCAGGTGTCCCCCCCATGTCACCACCTGGGCAGGTGTCCCCCCCACGTCCCTGTGCCCACCTGGGCAGGTGTCCCCATGTCCCCCATGTCCCCACCTGGGCAGGTGTCCCCTCCATGTCCCCACCTGGGCAGGTGTCCCCATGTCCCCCCCCATGTCCCTGTGTGCCCACCTGGGCAGGTGTCCCCATGTCCCTCTGTGCTCACCTGGGCAGGTGTCCCCATGTCCCCCATGTCCCCACCTGGGCAGGTGTCCCCCCCCATGTCCCCACCTGGGCAGGGGTCCCCATGTCCCCTATGTCCCCACCTGGGCAGGTGTCCCCATGTCCCCCATGTCCCCCTTGTCCCTGTGTGCACACCTGGGCAGGTGTCCCCTCCATGTCCCCACCTGGGCAGGTGTCCCCATGTACCCCCCATGTCCCCCTTGTCCCTGTGTGCACACCTGGGCAGGTGTCCCCTCCCATCCCCCTGTGCCCACCTGGGCAGGTGTCCCCCCCATGTCCCCACCTGGGCAGGGGTCCCCATGTCCCTCATGTCCCCACCTGGGCAGGTGTCCCCCCCATGTCCCCCCCCATGTCCCCCCCATGTCCCCACCTGGGCAGGTGTCCCCATGTCCCCCCCATCCCCCTGTGCCCACCTGGGCAGGTGTCCCCCCCATGTCCCCTCCCATGTCCCTGTGTGCCCACCTGGGCAGGTGTCCCTGTCCCCACCCCTCCAGGTGTCCCTGTCCCCACCCCTCCAGGTGTCCCCATGTCCCTGTCCCCACCTCTCCAGGTGTCCCCTCGGGCTCGTGGCGCGTGGTGGCCTCCAGGATGGCCATGGTGGACAGGGGGATGTGCGCTTGCTGTCACCGGGGGAGGGGACAGGTGTGACACCCCCGACATTGTCACCTGTCCCCGAGATTGTCACCTGTCCCCGAGATTGTCACCTGTCCCCCTCCAGGGGGTGTGACACCCCCGACATTGTCACCTGTCCCCGACATTGTCACCTGTCCCCCTTCTCCAAGGATGCCCAGGAAATGTCACCTGTCCCCAGGACTGTCACCTGTCACTGGGAGTGTCACCTATCCCCGAGGTTGTCACCTGTCCAAAGCTTGTCACCTTTCCCCTGGGCATATCCCCTGTACCATGGGGGATGTCACCTGTCCCCAGGAGCTGTCACCTGCCCCCAGGTGCTGTCACCCATCCCCAGGTGTGTCACCCACCCCCAGGTGTGTCACCTGTCCCCAGAGGTGTCACCTGGTGCGGGGTGAGGGCGCGCACGTGGCTCAGCAGGGGCTCCCGCAGCTCCGGGCATTTCTCGAAGACGGCGGCGAGCTGGGGCGGGGGCAGCTGCAGAACCACCTGGAAGGACTGGGGCTTGGTGCGCTGGCAGCACTTGATGAACCCTTCCCACACCTTGGGGTACTTCCACACCTGGGGAGACACACCTGGGGTCACACCTGAGACATCTGGGATACACCTGAGATACACCTGGAATACACCTGGGACACCCCTGGGGCTTGGTGCGCTGGCAGCACTTGATGAACCCTTCCCACACCTTGGGGTACTTCCACACCTGGGGAGACACACCTGGGGTCACACCTGAGACATCTGGGATACACCTGAGATACACCTGAGACACCTGGGACACCCCTGGGGCTTGGTGCGCTGGCAGCACTTGATGAACCCCTCCCACACCTTGGGGTACTTCCACACCTGCACAGACACACCTGGGGTCACCTGGGATACACCTGAGACACCTGGGATACACCTGAGACACCTCTGGGACACCCCTGGGGCTTGGTGCGCTGGCAGCACTTGATGAACCCTTCCCACACCTTGGGGTACTTCCACACCTGCGGAGACACACCTGGGTCACACCTGAGACACCTGAGGGTGACCTGAAACACACCTGAAACACCTGGGATACACCTGAGATACACCTGAGACACCTCTGGGACACCCCTGGGGCTTGGTGCGCTGGCAGCACTTGATGAACCCCTCCCACACCTTGGGGTACTTCCACACCTGGGGAGATACACCTGGGTTACACCTGAGATACACCTGAAACACCTGGGTTACACCTGGGATACACCTGAGATACACCTGAGACACCTGGGATACACCTGAGATACACCTGAGACACCTGGGACACCCCTGGGGCTTGGTGCACTGGCAGCACTTGATGAACCCTTCCCACACCTTGGGGTACTTCCACACCTGCGGAGATACACCTGGGTTACACCTGGGTCACACCTGAGATACACCTGAGACACCTGGGATACACCTGGGTTACACCTGGGTCACACCTGAGATACACCTGAGACACCTGGGACACCCCTGGGGCTTGGTGCGCTGGCAGCACTTGATGAACCCCTCCCACACCTTGGGGTACTTCCACACCTGCACAGACACACCTGGGTTACACCTGAGACACACCTGAGATACACCTGGGATACACCTGAGATACACCTGGGATACACCTGGGACACCCCTGGGGCTTGGTGCGCTGGCAGCACTTGATGAAGCCCTCCCACACCTTGGGGTACTGACACACCTGCACAGACACACCTGGGTTACACCTGGGACACCTGAGGGTGACCTGAAACACACCTGAAACACCTGGGATACACCTGAGATACACCTGGGTTACACCTGAGACACTTGAGATACACCTGGGTTACACCTGGGACACCCCTGGGGCTTGGTGCGCTGGCAGCACTTGATGAACCCCTCCCACACCTTGGGGTACTTCCACACCTGCGGAGATACACCTGGGGTCACCTGGGGTCACCTGGGATACACCTGAAACACCTGGGATACACCTGAGATACACCTGGGTTACACCTGGGACACCCCTGGGGCTTGGTGCGCTGGCAGCACTTGATGAACCCTTCCCACACCTTGGGGTACTTCCACACCTGTGGAGACACACCTGGGGTCACCTGGGGTCACCTGAGAAACCTGGGATACACCTGGGACACCTGAGACACACCTGAGACACCTGGGACACACCTGGGGGTCACCTGGGACACACCTGAGAAACCTGGGGGTCACCTGAAGCACACCTGAAACACCTGAGACACTCCTGAGACACACCTGAGATACACCTGAAACACCTGGATCACGCCTGGGACACCCCTGGGACACACCTGAGACACACCTGGGTCACACCTGGGACACACCCGAGACACCTGGGTCACACCTGGGGGTCACCTGAAACACACCTGAAACACCTGGGTCACACCTGGGGGTCACCTGAAACACACCTGAAACACCTGAGACACACCTGGGGGACACCTGGGGTCACCTGGGACACACCTGGGTTACACCTGAGACTCACCTGAAACACCTGGGACACCCCTGGGACACACCTGGGGGTCACCTGAGACTCACCTGAAACACCTGGGACACCCCTGGGACACCCCTGGGACACACCTGAGACTCACCTGAAACACCTGGGACACACCTGAGACACCTGGGACACACCTGACACACCTGGGGTAACTTTTGGGGTAATTTTGGCAGGAATTTTGGGGTAATTTCAGTGGATTTTGGGGTCTCCAGACCTGTTTCATGATGAGCCTGCTCAGGATGCTCGTGACGGAGCCTGGGTCTCCGTGCACATTTGGAATTTTGTGGCCAGTTTGGGGTGAATTTTGGGGTAATTGTAGGGGTATTTTTGGGGTAATTTTGGGGTAATTTTTGCAGGAATTTTGGGGCAATTTCAGGGGATTTTTGGGGTAATTTCAGTGGATTTTGGGGTCTCCAGACCTGTTTCATGATGAGCCTGGACAGGATGTTCATGGTGGGGGTACATGGTCAGGGCCTGGCTCACCGTGCGCATCGGGGATTTCAGGGCCAGTTTTGGGGTGAATTTTGGGGTAATTTCAGAGGGATTTTTGGGGTAATTTTAGTAGGATTTTTGGGTCAATTTCAGAGAGATATTTGGGGTAATTCTGGGGGATTTTGGGGCCTCAGACCTGTTTCATGATGAGCCTGGACAGGATATTGATGATGGGGTTACATGATCAGGGCCTGCATCACCGTGTGCATCGGGGATTTCGGGGCCAGTTTTGAGGTGAATCTTGGGGTAATTTCAGAGGGATTTTTGCAGGAATTTTGGGTCAATTTCAGAGGGATTTTTGGGGTAATTTCAGTGGATTTTGGGCTCTCCAGACCTGTTTCATGATGAGCCTGCTCAGGATGCTCATGGTGGGGGTACATGGTCAGGGCCTGGATCACCGTGCGCATCGGGGATTTTGGGGTGAATTTTGGGGTGAATCTTGGGGTAATTTCAGGGGGATTTTTGGGGTAATTTCAGAGGGATTTTTGGGTCAATTTCAGAGGGATTTTGGGGTAATTTCAGTGGATTTTGGGGTCCCCAGACCTGTTCCATAAGGAGCCTGGACAGGATGTTCAGGGTGGGGGGTACATGGTCAGGGCCTGGCTCACCGTGCGCATCGGGGATTTCAGGGGGATTTTTGGGGTGAATTTTGGGGTAATTTCAGAGGGATTTTTGGGGTAATTTTAGTAGGATTTTTGGGTCAATTTCAGAGAGATATTTGGGGTAATTCTGGGGGATTTTGGGGCCTCAGACCTGTTTCATGATGAGCCTGGACAGGATATTGATGATGGGGTTACATGATCAGCGCCTGCATCACCGTGCGCATCGGGGATTTCGGGGCCAGTTTTGAGGTGAATTTTGGGGTAATTTCAGAGGGATTTTTGCAGGAATTTTGGGGTAATTTTTTTCAGGATTTTTGGGTCAATTTCAGTGGATTTTGGGGCCTCAGACCTGTTTCATGATGAGCCTGGACAGGATGTTCATGGTGGGGGTACATGGTCAGGGCCTGCATCACTGTGCGCATCGGGGATTTCGGGATGAATTTTGGGGTAATTTCAGAGGGATTTTTGGGGTAATTTTAGCAGGATTTTTGGGTCAATTTCAGAGGGATTTTGGGGTAATCTCAGTGGATTTTGGGGTCTCCAGACCTGTTCCATGATGACCCTGGACAGGATGCTCATGATGGGGGTACACAGTCAGGGCCTGCATCACCGTGCGCATCGGGGATTTCGGGGAGATTTTTGGGGTGAATTTTGGGGTAATTTCAGGGGATTTTTTGGGGGATTCTGGGCTCTCCAGACCTGTTTCATGATGAGCCTGCTCAGGATGTTCATGACGAAGCCCCCCAGGCGGGGGTACATGGTCAGGGCCTGGATCACCGTGCGCATCAGCAGCATGGGCAGCGGGCTCTGCTCCATCAGCTGCTGCATCACCACCGCCAGCACCTCCGAGGTGTAAACGTTGCGCTCCGCAAAGCACAGGTTGGTGGCTGAGGGGACACGGGGGGCATGCTGGGAGGCACTGGGAAGGACTGGGAGGGACTGGGAGGGGCTGGGAGAACAATGGGAGGGAATGGGAGGGGCTGGGAGGGCACTGGGAGGGACTGGGAGAGCAATGGGAGGGACTGGGAGGGACTGGGAGGGGCTGGGAGAGCAATGGGAGGGACTGGGAGAGCAATGGGAGGGACTGGGAGAGCAATGGGAGGGACTGGGAGGGACTGGGAGGGACTGGGAGAGCAACGGGAGGGACTGGGAGGGACTGGGAGGGGCTGGGAGAGCAATGGGAGGGACTGGGAGGGACTGGGAGGGCAATGGGAGGCACTGGGAGGGACTGGGAGGGACTGGGGGGAACTGGGAGAGCAATGGGAGGGACTGGGAGGGCACTGGGAGGCACTGGGAGGCACTGGGAGGGTGGGTAAGGTGAAGCACAGGTTGGTGGCTGAGGGGACACGGGGGGGATGCTGGGAGGCACTGGGAAGGACTGGGAGGGACTGGGAGGGACTGGGAGAGCAATGGGAGGGACTGGAAGGGAATGGGAGGGACTGGGAGAGCAATGGGAGGGACTGGGAGGGAATGGGAGGGACTGGGAGGCACTGGGAGGGACTGGGAGGGATTGGGAGGGACTGGGAGAGCAATGGGAGGGACTGGGAGGGAATGGGAGGGACTGGGAGGGATTGGGAGGGACTGGGAGAGCAATGGGAGGGACTGGGAGGGGATGGGAGTGGGGTGGGGGGCATTAAAAGGGTGCTGGGAAGGACTGGGAGGGCACTGGAAGGGACTGGGAGGGTACTGGGAAGGACTGGGAGGGCACTGGGGGGCATTAAAAGGGCACTGGGAGGGACTGGGAGAGCAATGGGAGGGACTGGGAGGGACTGGGGCACATTAAAAGGGAGCTGGGAGGGAATGGGAGGGACTGGGAGGGGCTGGGAGTGGGGTGGGGGGCATTAAAAGGGCACTGGGAGGGACTGGGAGGGCACTGGGAGGGACTGGAGTCCATGGACAGGGGTCCCATGTCCCCCCCAGCTGTGTCCCATGTCCCTGTCACCCCCTGGGTGTCCCCCATGTCCCCAGGGATGTCCCCAGGGATGTCCCCTCCTGTCCCCGTGTCCCCACCTTTGATGATGGATTTCGTGTCACACTTGGAGGAGTCCATGTTGGGCAGGGCTCCTGTGTCCCTGTGTCCCTCTGTGTCCCTTTGGGTGTCCCCATGTCCCTGTGTCCCTTTGGGTGTCCCTGTCACCCCTGGATGTCCCCTGTCCCCACCTTTGATGATGGATTTCATGTCACACTCGGAGGAGTCCATGTTGTGCAGGGCTCCTGTGTCCCTCTGTCCCTGTGTGTCCCTCTGTCCCTGTGTCCCTTTGGGTGTCCCCATGTCCCTGTGTCCCTTTGGCTGTCCCTGTCACCACTGGGTGTCCCCATGTCACCCCTGGGTGTCCCCATGTCCCCACCTTTGATGATGGATTTCATGTCACACTAGGAGGAGTCGATGTTGTGCAGGAGTCCCTCTGTGTCCCTCTGTCCCTCTGTGTCCCTCTGGGTGTCCCCATGTCCCTGTCACCCCCTGGGTGTCCCTGTCACCCCTGGATGTCCCCATGTCCCCACCTTTGATGATGGATTTCATGTCACACTTGGAGGAGTCCATGTTGTGCAGGAGTCCCTCTGTCCCTCTGTGTCCCTTTGGGTGTCCCTGTCACCCCTGGGTGTCCCTGTCACCCTCTGGTTGTCCCCATGTCACCCCTGGGTGTCCCCATGTCCCCACCTTTGATGATGGATTTCATGTCACACTTGGAGGAGTCGATGCTGTGCAGGGCTCTTGTGTCCCTCTGTCCCTGTGTCCCTTTGGGTGTCCCCATGTCCCTGTGTCCCCCTGGGTGTCCCTGTCACCCTCTGGGTGTCCCCATGTCCCCTCCTGTCCCCTGTCCCCACCTTTGATGATGGATTTCATGTCACACTTGGAGGAGTCCATGTTGGGCAGGGCTCCTGTGTCCCTCTGTCCCTCTGTGTCCCTCTGTCCCTGTGTCCCTTTGGGTGTCCCCATGTCCCTGTCACCCCTGGGTGTCCCTGTCACCCCTGGGTGTCCCCATGTCCCCACCTTTGATGATGGATTTCATGTCACACTTGGAGGAGTCGATGTTGTGCAGGGCGATCAGGAGCTCCCCGGGGTTCAGGGGGGACACGGCCGAGGCGCCGTCACCTGTGGGGACACCGGGGTGACAGGGACAGGGACGGGGACAGGGGACAGGGACAGGGACAGGTGACAGGGACAGGGGCTGTGTCACACCCTGGGGTCACCCTGTGCTCCCACGGCCCCTCCTGGGATGTCCCACCCCAAACTGTCCCCAAACTGTCCCCTCACTGTGCTGTGTCCCACCCCAGCTGTCCCCAAACTGTCCTCAGGCTGTCCCCAAGGCTGTCCCCAAGGCTGTCCTCAATGTCCCCAAACTGTCCCCAAGGCTGTCCCCAGCTGTCCCTCACCCTGCTGTGTCCCACCCCAGCTGTCCCATGTCCCCAAGGCTGTCCCCAAGCCTGTCCTATGTCCCCAAACTGTCCCCAAACTGTCCCCAAGCTGTCCCCAAGCTGTCCCATGTCCCCAAGCCTGTCCCCACTGTCCCCTCACCGTGCTGTGTCCCCAGCAGGCCTGTCCCCAAACTGTCCCCAGGCTGTCCCCAAACTGTCCCCAAGCCTGTCCCCAAGCTGTCCCCAAGCTGTCCCCTCACCGTGCTGCGTCCCCAGCAGGCCTGTCCCCAGTCCCACCCCAGCTGTCCCATGTCCCCAAACTGTCCCCAGGCTGTCCCCAAGCCTGTCCTATGTCCCCAAGCCCGTCCCCACTGTCCCCTCACCGTGCTGCGTCCCCAGCAGGCCTGTCCCCAAACTGTCCCCAATGTCCCTAAGCTGTCCCCAAGGCTGTCCCCTCACCGTGCTGCGTCCCCAGCTGTCCCATGTCCCCAAACTGTCTCCAAACTGTCCCCAAGCTGTCCCATGTCCCCAAGCCTGTCCCCATTGTCCCCTCACCGTGCTGCGTCCCCAGCAGGCCTGTCCCCAAGGCTGTCCCCAAACTGTCCCCAAGGCTGTCCCATGTCCCCAAGGCTGTCCCCAAACTGTCCCCAAGCTGTCTCCAAGCTGTCCCCTCACCGTGCTGCGTCCCCAGCAGGCCTGTCCCCAAGGCTGTCCCCAATGTCCCCAAACTGTCCCCAAGCCTGTCCCCACTGTCCCCTCACCGTGCTGCGTTCCCAGCAGGCCTGTCCCCAAGCCTGTCCCATGTCCCCAAGCTGTCCTCAATGTCCCCAAGCCTGTCCCCAAGCTGTCCCCTCACCGTGCTGCGTCCCCAGCAGGCCTGTCCCCAAGGCTGTCCCCAAACTGTCCCCAATGTCCCCAAGCCTGTCCCCAAGCTGTCCCCTCACCGTGCTGCGTCCCCAGCAGGCCTGTCCCCAAACTGTCCCCAATGTCCCCAAACTGTCCCCAAGCTGTCCCCTCACCGTGCTGCGTCCCCAGCAGGCGGTTGAAGACCTCCTTGACCACGATGGGGTTGAGTTTGATGAGTTTGGGCAGCGCCTGGATCACCTCTTTCTGCACCAAAACCGCGCCCCCCGTCAGCCCGGGTGACACCAACACCCAGGTGACACCAACACCCAGGTGATGGTGACACCAACACCCAGGTGACACCCAGGTGACAGCGGGGCAGGGGACAAAGGCCACCCCCGTCACCTTCTCCAGCCCGTTGAGCACGGGGATGAGGAAGCGCACGTCCGGCAGCCGCTTGTGGTAGAGGTCCCGGACGCGCTTGACCAGCTCGGGCGAGGGTGGCACTGCAGAGGGGAGGGGACAGCGCTGTCACCCCCTGCCAGCACCCCCGGTGGCCCCAGGGTGTCCCCAAGGTGTCCCCAAGGGGCACCTTTGTCCGTCAGGCTGTGCAGGCAGCGCGTCACCAGCGTCTCGGCCCCCTTGGGGCAGTTCTCCACCAGCAGCAGCAGCTCCGGGGAGTTCATGCCCATGCCGCGGATCTGGCAAACAGGAAAATGAAAATATAAAAATAAAAATAAAAAATAAAAATATAAAAATATAAAAAAATAAATATAAAAATTAGAAATAAAAATATAAAAATTAGAAATAAAAATATAAATAAATAAATATAAAAATTAGAAATAAAAATATAAATTAAAAAAACACACAAACAATCAAAATCAAAATCAAAATAAAAAATAAAAAATAAAGATATAAAAATAAAAATACAAAAATATAAATATACATCAAAATCAAAATCAAAATTAAAAAAATTAAAATAAAAATAATCAAAATCAAAATCAAAATAGAAAATAAAAAATAAAGATATAAAAATAAAAATACAAAAGTAAAAATAAAAATAAAAATAAAAAAAAATAATAAAAATCAAAATCAAAATCAAAATTAAAAAATAAAAAATCAAAAATAAAGATATAAAAATAAAAATACAAAAATATAAATATAAATCAAAATCGAAATCAAAATAAAAATAAAAAATAGGAATAATAAAATAATCAAAATCAAAATCAAAAATAAAAATAAAAATACAAAAATAAAAATAAAAAATAAAAAATAAAAATAAAGATATAAAATTAAAAATCAAAATTTAAAAAAAAGAAAAAAAGATATAAAAATAAAAATCAAAATAAAAAATAAAAATGAAAATAAAAATTAAAAAAATTAAAATAAAGATATAAAAATAAAAATAAAATAAAAATAAAAATACAAGGTTTTGTCACCAAAAAATCAGGGTTTTTTTAAAGGAAATTTTGTCACTGAAATTGGGGTTTTAAAGCCGAATTTTGTCACTGAAATTGGGGTTTTTAAAGGAAAATTTTTGTGACAAAAGTTGGGTTTTTAAAGCCAAATTTTGTCACCAAAATTTCGATTTTAAATTTAATTTAAACTAATTTTAATTTTAAACTTAATTTAAATTAATTTCAATTTTGAATTAATTTCGGTTTTAAAATAAATTTAAACTAATTTCAGTTTTAAATTACATTTAAACCAATTTCAGTTTTAAATTTAATTTAAATTAATTTGCATTTAAATTTCATTTAAATGAATTTCGATTTAAAATGAATTTCGATTTTAAATTTAATTTAAATCAATTTCAATTTTAAAATCTAATTTAAATTAGATTTAAATTAATTTTAATTTCAAATTCAATTTAAATCCATTTCGATTTTAAATTTAATTTAAAATAATTTGGATTTTAAATTAATTTTCATTTAAAATTTTATTTCAATTTAAATTTAAATTAATTTCCATTTTTAATTTAAATGAATTTCGATTTAAAATCCATTTTAATTCAAAATTTAATTTAAATGAATTTCGATTTCAATTTAAATTAATTTCAATTTAACCCAAAATTAATTAAATAATTTAAATTAAGTAAATTAAATTAAATGTCGGTGCTGACCGGCTGCTCGATGACGCGCAGCACCGTGCGCTTGATGTCGGCGATGGCCTCGGTGTAGACGGAGGCGAGCTCGTGGATCAGCTTGTGGTTGTGGGGCAGCAGGGCCAGGTACAGGTACAGGCACTGCTTGATGGTCTCCTCTGTCCAGGGGGCTGCCACCTCTGGGGACACCAAAAATGGGGTGAAAATGGGCAAAAACGGGATTATTGTGGGCAAAAATGGGAATATTGTGAGCAAAAATGAGATTATAGTGAGCAAAAATGGGACAGGTACAGGTACAGGTACAGGCACTGCTTGATGGCCTCCTCTGTCCAGGGGGCTGCCACCTCTGGGGACACCAAAACGGGGTGAAAATGGGCAAAAATGGGGTTAGAGTGAGAAAAAATGGGATTATTGTGAGAATAAACGGGATTAATGTGAGGAAAAATGGGACAGGTACAGGTACAGGGACAGGCACTGCTTGATGGTCTCCTCTGTCCAGGGGGCTGCCACCTCTGGGGACACCAAAAATGGGGTGAGAATGGGCAAAAACGGGAATATTGTGGGCAAAAATGGGGTTAGAGTGAGCAAAAATGGGACAGGTACAGGGACAGGGACAGGCACTGCTTGATGGTCTCCTCGGTCCATGGGGCTGCCACCTCTGGGGACACCAAAAATGGGGTGAAAACGGGGAAAAACGGGGTTAGAGTGAGAAAAAATGGGATTACAGTGGGCATTTTGGGATTCCCGCGGGACATTTTGGGATCCCCACGGAATTTTTGGGACGCCCACGGAATTTTCGGGACCCCTGTGGAATTTTCGGGGTCCCGGGCGCTCACCTGTGTCCTTGTCGGCCCCGAAGAGCACGGAGGGGGGGTTGGGGTGCACCAGGAGCTGCAGGTAATTGAGGGCGAACTTCTCCACGTACTCGCGCAGCTGCTCCTTCTCGTACATGCGCTTGATGAACTGCAGCGCCTGCTGCCGCACCTGTGCGACACCTGTGTCACCTGTCTGTGACACCTGTGTGACACCTGAGCACTCCTGTGTCACCTGTGTGTGACACCTGTGACACCTGTGTGACACCTGTGTGACCCCTGCTCCTTCTCGTACATGCGCTTGATGAACTGCAGCGCCTGCTGCCGCACCTGGGACACACCTGGGTGACACCTGGGCACACCTGTGACACCTGTGTGTGCCATCTGTGGCACCTGTGTGACACCTGTGTGACACCTGTGTGCCACCTGCTCCTTCTCGTACATGCGCTTGATGAACTGCAGCGCCTGCTGCCGCACCTGTGCGACACCTGGGTGACACCTGGGCACACCTGTGACACCTGTGTGACACCTGTGACACCTGTGTGACACCTGTGTGACACCTGTGTGACACCTGTGCCACCTGCTCCTTCTCGTACATGCGCTTGATGAACTGCAGCGCCTGCTGCCGCACCTGGGACACACCTGTGTCACCTGTCTGTGACACCTGTGACACCTGGGTGACACCTGTGCCACCTGTGACACCTGTGTGACACCTGTGTGTGACACCTGTGTGACACCTGCTCCTTCTCGTACATGCGCTTGATGAACTGCAGCGCCTGCTGCCGCACCTGTGCGACACCTGGGTCACCTGTCTGTGACACCTGTGACACCTGTGTGACACCTGTGTCACCTGTGTGTGACACCTGTGTGACACCTGTGTGACACCTGTGTGACCCCTGCTCCTTCTCGTACATGCGCTTGATGAACTGCAGCGCCTGCTGCCGCACCTGTGTGACACCTGTGTCACCTGTCTGTGACACCTGTGTCACCTGTGTGTGCCATCTGTGGCACCTGTGACACCTGTGTGACACCTGTGTGACACCTGTGTGTGACACCTGTGACACCTGTGTGCCACCTGTGCCACCTGCTCCTTCTCGTACATGCGCTTGATGAACTGCAGCGCCTGCTGCCGCACCTGTGCGACACCTGTGTCACCTGTCTGTGACACCTGTGACACCTGTGTGACACCTGTGTGACACCTGTGTGCCACCTGCTCCTTCTCGTACATGCGCTTGATGAACTGCAGCGCCTGCTGCCGCACCTGGGACACACCTGGGTGACACCTGGGCACACCTGTGACACCTGGGTGACACCTGTGTGACACCTGTGTGACACCTGTGTGACACCTGGGTGACACCTGCTCCTTCTCGTACATGCGCTTGATGAACTGCAGCGCCTGCTGCCGCACCTGTGTGACACCTGTGTCACCTGTCTGTGACACCTGTGTGACACCTGAGCACTCCTGTGTCACCTGTGTGTGACACCTGTGCCACCTGTGTGACACCTGTGCCACCTGCTCCTTCTCGTACATGCGCTTGATGAACTGCAGCGCCTGCTGCCGCACCTGTGTGACACCTGTGTGACACCTGGGCACACCTGTGACACCTGGGTGACACCTGTGCGACACCTGGGTCACCTGTCTGTGACACCTGTGACACCTGTGTGTGCCATCTGTGGCACCTGTGTGACCTGTGTGACACCTGTGACACCTGTGTGACACCTGTGTGCCACCTGTGTGACCCCTGCTCCTTCTCGTACATGCGCTTGATGAACTGCAGCGCCTGCTGCCGCACCTGGGACACACCTGTGTCACCTGTCTGTGACACCTGTGACACCTGTGTGACACCTGTGTGACACCTGTGTGTGACACCTGTGTGCCACCTGTGCCACCTGCTCCTTCTCGTACATGCGCTTGATGAACTGCAGCGCCTGCTGCCGCACCTGTGCGACACCTGGGTGACACCTGTGCCACCTGGGTGACACCTGTGTGACACCTGTGACACCTGTGTGCCACCTGTGTGACACCTGTGCCACCTGCTCCTTCTCGTACATGCGCTTGATGAACTGCAGCGCCTGCTGCCGCACCTGGGACACACCTGGGTGACACCTGGGCACACCTGTGACACCTGTGTGTGCCATCTGTGGCACCTGTGACACCTGTGTGACACCTGTGGCACCTGTGTGACACCTGTGTGACACCTGTGTGACACCTGTGACACCTGTGACCCCTGCTCCTTCTCGTACATGCGCTTGATGAACTGCAGCGCCTGCTGCCGCACCTGTGGGACACCTGGGTCACCTGTCTGTGACACCTGTGACACCTGTGCCAGCTGTGTGACACCTGTGTGACACCTGTGTGACACCTGCTCCTTCTCGTACATGCGCTTGATGAACTGCAGCGCCTGCTGCCGCACCTGGGACACACCTGGGTGACACCTGGGCACACCTGTGACACCTGGGTGACACCTGTGTGACACCTGTGTGACCTGTGTGCCACCTGCTCCTTCTCGTACATGCGCTTGATGAACTGCAGCGCCTGCTGCCGCACCTGGGACACACCTGGGTCACCTGTCTGTGACACCTGTGTGACACCTGAGCACTCCTGTGTCACCTGTGTGACACCTGTGTGACACCTGTGTGACCTGTGTGCCACCTGCTCCTTCTCGTACATGCGCTTGATGAACTGCAGCGCCTGCTGCCGCACCTGTGGGACACCTGTGTCACCTGTCTGTGACACCTGTGTGACACCTGTGTGTGCCATCTGTGGCACCTGTGACACCTGTGTGACACCTGTGTGACACCTGTGACACCTGTGTGACACCTGTGTGACACCTGGGTGTGACACCTGTGCCACCTGTGACCTGTGTGTGCCACCTGCGTCACCTGGGGCACCTCTGTGCGCCACCTGGGGGTGCTGGGCACCTGTGCCACCTGGGGCACCTGTATTACCTGGCTCACCCACCTGGGGCCACCTGGGGCACCCAAACCCTCCAAAATCCCCTTGGCACCTCCAAAAATCCTTTGGGACCCCAAAACCTTCCTAAAACCTCCCCAAAATCCCCCCCCCCAAACCCCCCAGGTTTCCCCACTGTCCCCAGGTGTCCCCAGCCCCCCCAGGTGTCCCCAGGTGTCCCCAGGTGTCCCAGGTGTGCCCACTTTGTCCTTCTCGTGGGAGCTGAGGTCCAGCAGCACTGGTGCAGGTACTGGAACTGCCCCAGGTGTCCCCAATGTCCCCAAACCCCCCAGGTGTCCCCAGCCCCCCCAGGTGTCCCCACCTTGTCCTTCTCGTGGGAGCTGAGGTCCAGCAGCACGTGCAGGTACTGGAACTGCCGCGACGGCCGCTTGAAGATCAGGTCCCTCAAGGTGGACATGCCCAGGTAGGTGCGGCTCTGAGGGGACGCAGGTGGCACCTCTGGGTGGCACCTCCGGGTGGCACCTGCCCCGCGTCACCTCCGGGTGTCCCCTCACGTCACCTCCAGGTGTCACCTCCGGGTGTCACCTCTCCATGCCCACCTGGTGTCACCTCCAGGTGTCACCTCCCCAATGTCCCCTCCCAGTGTCCCCCCAAATGTCCCCAGGTGTCTCCCCGTGATGTCCCCCAGGTGTCCCCTTCCCATGATGTCGCCAGGTGTCCCCCCATGATGTCCCCAGGTGTCCCCTCCCCGTGATGTCCCCAGGTGTCCCCTCCCCATGATGACCCCAGGTGTCCCCTTCCCATGATGACCCCAGGTGTCCCCTCCCTGTGATATCCCCAGGTGTCCCCTCATGATGTCCCCAGGTGTGCCCCCATGATGTCCCCAGGTGTCCCCTCCCCAATGTCCCCACGTGTCCCCTGCCCGTGATGTCCTCAGGTGTCTCCCTGTCATGTCATCCCCAGGTGTCCCCAGCCCGCCATGTCCCCAGGTGTCCCCTCCCTGTGATGTCCCCAGGTGTCCCCTCCCCGCGATGTCCCCAGGTGTGCCCAGGTGTGCCCACCTCGTCCTCGCAGTACTTGCGGATCACCTCCAGGGCGCTCTCGGTGATGAGCGGCGCCTCCAGCACCACCTTGGTGAAGATCCTGGGTGGGGACAGGGACGGCACACTGTCCCACACCTGGTGGCACTGTCCTGCACCTGGGGACACTGTCCCACACCTGGTGGCACTGTCCCACACCTGGTGGCACTGGCCTAGACCTGGTGACACTGTCCCACACCTGGTGGCACTGTCCCGCACCTGGTGGGACTGTCCCGCACCTGGTGGCACCAACCCAACAGCACCAACCCAACCCTGGTGTCCCCATCCCAACCATGGTGTCCCCAACCCAATTCCACCAACCCAACCATGGTGTCCCCAACCCAACCATGGTGTCCCCAACCCAATTCCACCAACCCAACCATGGTGTCCCCAACCCAACCCTGGTGTCCCCAACCCAATTCCACCAACCCAACCATGGTGTCCCCAACCCAACCATGGTGTCCCCAACCCAACCCTGGTGTCCCCAACCCAACCGTGGCATCCCCATCCCAATGGCACCAACCCAACTGTGGTGTCCCCAACCCAACTGTGGTGTCCCCAACCCAATTCCACCAACCCAACCATGGTGTCCCCAACCCAACCGTGGTGTCCCCATCACAACCATGGTGTCCCCATCACAACCGTGGTGTCCCCATCCCAACCCTGGTGTCCCCATCCCAATTCCACCAACCCAACCGTGGTGTCCCCATCCCAACCCTGGTGTCCCCATCCCAATTCCACCAACCCAACCGTGGTGTCCCCATCCCAACTGTGGTGTCCCCATCCCAACTGTGGTGGGACCAACCCAACCGTGGTGTCCCCAACCCAACCCCGGTGTCCCCAACCCAACCCCGGTGTCCCCAACCCAACCCTGGCATCCCCATCCCAATGGCACCAACCCAACCCTGGTGTCCCCAACCCAACCCTGGTGTCCCCATCCCAACCCTGGTGTCCCCAGTGTCCATACCCATCTTTCTGGTCGGGTTTCTCCTGCAGCCCGGCCAGCAGCCCGATCAGGCACTCGTCGTAGCGCTCGAGGCCGCCGGCGCCGCCGCGCGCCAGGTGCGCGTTGTACTCCTGGAAGAGCCACGCGAAGGCCAGGTCCAGGCGGCCCCGCACGTCGTCCAGGATGAAGGAGAGCACCTCGCCCTTGAGGGGCACCTCGAACTGCGTCACCAGCGAGGCCAGGATCTTCACTCGGGCCTGCGGGGACACACGGGGGTCACTCAGTGGTCATTTGAATGGTCATTCAAGGGTTAATCAATGGTCATTCAATGGTTAATCAAGGGTTTAGTCAATGGTCACTCAAGGGTTAATCAATGGTCATTCAATGGTTTAGTCAATGGTCACTCAAGGGTCATTGGAACTGCGTCACCAGCCAGGCCCAGGATCTTCACTCGGGCCTGCGGGGACATCCAGGGGTCACTCAGTGGTCATTTGAATGGTCACTCAATGGTCATTCAACGGTTTAGTCAATGGTCACTCAAGGGTTAATCAATGGTCATTCAATGGTCATTCAAGGGTTTAGTCAATGGTCACTCAAGGGTCACTGGAACTGCGTCACCAGCGAGGCCCAGGATCTTCATACGGGCCTGGGGGGGCACCCAGGGGTCACTCAGTGGTCATTCCATGGTCATTCAAGGGTTAATCAATGGTCATTTAATGGTTAATCAAGGGTTTAGTCAATGGTCACTCAAGGGTCACTGGAACTGCGTCACCAGCGAGGCCAGGATCTTCACTTGGGCTTGCAGGGGCACTCAGTGGTCATTCAATGGTCATTCAAGGGTTAATCAATGGTCATTCAATGGTTAATCAAGGGTTTACTCAAGGGTCACTCAAGGGTCACTCAAGGGTCACTATAATTGCGTCACCAGCGAGGCCCAGGATCTTCACTCGGGCCTGTGGGCCAGCTGTACCCCACGGTTATCCCAGGTGTATCCCAGGTGTACCCCAGGTGTATCCCAGGTGTGCCCAGGTGTGTCCCAGGTGTATCCCAAGGTTATCCCAGGTGTATCCCAGGTGTACCCCAGGGTTATCCCAGGTGTGCCCAGCTGTACCCAGGGTTATCCCAGCTGTGCCCAGGTGTATCCCAGGGTTATCCCAGGGTTATCCCAGGTGTGCCCAGGTGTGTCCCAGGTGTATCCCAAGGTTATCCCAGGTGTATCCCAGGTGTACCCCAGGGTTATCCCAGGTGTGCCCAGCTGTACCCAGGGTTATCCCAGCTGTGCCCAGGTGTATCCCAGGGTTATCCCAGGGTTATCCCAGGTGTGCCCAGGTGTGTCCCAGGGTTATCCCAGGGTTATCCCAGCCGTGCCCAGGTGTGTCCCAGGTGTACCCCAGGATTATCCCAGCTGTGCCCAGGTGTGCCCAGCTGTATCCCAGGGTTATCCCAGCCGTGCCCAGGTGTATCTCAGCTGTGCCCAGGGTTATCCCAGGTGTGCCCAGCTGTACCCAGGTGTACCCAGGTGTATCCCAGGGTTATCCCAGCCGTGCCCAGGTGTATCTCAGCTGTGCCCAGCTGTGCCCAGGGTTATCCCAGGGTTACCCCAGCCGTGCCCAGCTGTGCCCAGGTGTATCCCAGGGTTATCCCAGCTGTGCCCAGGTGTATCCCAGCTGTACCCAGGTGTACCCAGGGTTATCCCAGCCGTGCCCAGGTGTGCCCAGGTGTACCCAGGTGTATCCCAGCCCTGCCCAGGTGCATGGCGCGTACCTGGGCGGCCCCGCTGGCGGCCACGGCCCTCTCGGAGCGCAGGATGCGGCGCACGGCGCCGAGCTTCAGCTTCTCCACCTGCACCTCGCTGAGCGGCTTGAGCACGTCGCTGAGGCGGAACACCTTCTTACGGCCCCCGGCGCCCGCCAGCCTGCGCGGGACAGCGGCAGCACCGGGGACGTCACCGGGGAACGGTGGGGCCAGCGGGGACAGCCAAGGGATGGGGATCGTGCAGGGGAATGGGATCATCCATGGGAACGGGATTGTGCAGGGGATTGGGGATCGTGCAGGGGATTGGGATCGTGCAGGGGAATGGGATGGGTTGGGATTGGGATCGTGCAGGGGATTGGGGATCGTGCAGGGGATGGGGATCGTGCAGGGGATTGGGATCGTGCAGGGGAATGGGATTGTGCAGGGGAATGGGATGGGTTGGGATTGGGATCATCCATGGGAACGGGATCGTGCAGGGGATTGGGGATCGTGCAGGGGATTGGGATCATGCAGGGGATTGGGGATCATGCAGGGGAATGGGATCATCCATGGGAACGGGATCATACACAGGACGGGGATCGTGCAGGGGATTGGGGATCGTGCAGGGGAATGGGATCGTGCAGGGGAATGGGGATTGTGCAGGGGAACGGGATCATCCACGGGATGGGGATCGTGCAGGGGATTGGGGATCGTGCAGGGGAACAGGATCGTCAAGATTGGGATCATCCGTGGGAACGGGATCATGCAAGGGAATAGGATCATCAAGACTGGGATCATCCATGGGAATGGGATCATCCAGGGGAACGGGATCATGCATGGGAACGGGATTGTGCAGGGGAATGGGATCATCCACGGGATTGGGATCATCAAGACTGGGATCGTGCAGGGGAATGGGATCATGCAGGGGATTGGGGATTGTGCAGGGGATTGGGATCGTGCAGGGGAATGGGATGGGTTGGGATTGGGATCATCCATGGGAATTGGGATCATGCAGGGGAATAACCCTAACCCAAACCCTGCCATGATCCCACCCCAAACCCCGCCATGATCCAACCCCAAATCTCTCTGAGATCCAACCCCAAATCCCTCTGTGATCCCACCCAAACCCTGCCATGATCCAACCCCAAATCCCTCCGAGATCCCACCCCAAACCCTGCCATGATCCAACCCCAAATCCCTCTGAGATCCCAACCCCAAACCCCGCCATGATCCCACCCCAAACCTCACCATGATCCCACCCAAACCCTGCCATGATCCAACCCCAAATCACTCCGAGATCCCACCCCAAACCCTTCCATGATCCAACCCCAAATCCCTCTGTGATCCCACCCCAAACCCCACCATGCTCCCATCCCAAATCCCTCCGAGATCCCAACCCAAACCCCACCAGGATCCAACCCCAAACCCCACCATGATCCCATCCCACATTCCAGTGGGACCCCACGCCAAACCCCGCCATGATCCCAGGCCAAACCCTTCCATGCTCCCACCCCGTGGCGGCCCCGCGCCGTGTCCGGGCACTGACCGTGGCTGCGTGGCCGGCATGATGGGCTCGGGCCGGCGCTTGGCCTGGGGCGTCTCGTCCGGCAGCCCCGGGGGCCGAGCCGTGGGCGCCCAGCACGGCGATGGCCTGGCCCTGGCCCAGCGCCGACAGGCGCCGCTTGATCACCACCGCGTCCGGCTTGGCCACCTTCTCCTCCTTGGGCTCCTCCCGCAGCAGCTTCGTCTGCTCCACGCCTGGAACGCGGCGGGGGCACGGGTCAGGAGCGAGGGGGAAAATGGGGGAAAATGGGGTGGGGAATGGTGAAAAAATGGGGTGGGGATGGTGAAAATTGAGTGGGGATGGTGAAATTGGGGTGGGGGATGGTCAGATTGGGGTGGGGGAATGGTCAAAATGGGGTGGGAATGGGCAAATTGGGGGTGGAGGTGGTGAAATTGGGGTGAGGATGGTCAGAATGGGGGTGGGAACGGTGAAATGGGGGTGGGAATGGTCAAATTGGGGTGGGAATGGTCAAATTGGGGTGGGAATGGTCAAAATGGGATGGGAACGGTGAAAATGGGGTGGGGATGGGATGGAGATGGTCATAATGGGGTGGGGACGGTCAAATTGGGGTGGGAATGGTCAAAATGGGGGTGGGAATGGTCAAACTGGGGTGGGGAACGGTGAAATGGGTTGGGAATGGGGTGGGAATGGTCAGATTGGGGTGGGAATGGTCAGATTGGGGTGGGAATGGTCAAATTGGGGTGGGAATGGTCAGAATGGGGTGGGAATGGTCAAACTGGGGTGGGAACGGTGAAAATGGGGTGGGGATGGTCAGAATGGGGTGGGAATGGTGAAAATGGGGTGGGGATGGGGAAAATGGGGTGGGGATGGTGAAATTGGGGTGGGGATGGTGAAAATGGGGTGAGAATGGTGAAACTGAGGTGGGAACAGGGTGAGAATGGTGAAAATGGGATGGGGGAATGGTGAAAAATGGGGTGGGAATGGTCAGAATGGGGTGGGATTGGTCAGATTGGGGTGGGAAATGGTGAAATGGGGTGGGAATGGTCAAATTGAGGTGGGAATGGTCAAATTGGGGTGGGGGACGGTGAAATGGGGTGGGAACAGTGAAATGGGGTGGGAATGGTCAGAATGGGGTGGGGATGGTGAAAATGGGGTGGGAATGGTCAAATTGGGGTGGGGAATGGTCAAACTGGGGTGGGAACAGGACCGGGTGTCCGGGACTGTGTGT
Organism: Agelaius phoeniceus; assembly: GCF_020745825.1. Classification (NCBI taxonomy): domain Eukaryota; kingdom Metazoa; phylum Chordata; class Aves; order Passeriformes; family Icteridae; genus Agelaius; species Agelaius phoeniceus. The sequence continues at coordinate 16,231 of NW_026531223.1, read as the reverse complement.
GGCCCACCAGGGCCATGCTTTGGCCACCCCCAAACTCACGAGGGTCAGTGAACCCCCGTCCAACCCGGCCAAACTCCACCCAAACCCCCCCAAACCCCCCAACCTTGGCTCCCACCCAACACCTCCCCAAAAAAATCCTCACCCCACCCCAATTTCTGCCCCCAAACTCCCCAAAAACCCCAAACTCCCCCGCCCCAAAACCAGAACCCTAAAACCCATCCCGGAACCTCCACGAATCCCAGCTTAGATCCCAATTTGCCCCAGATCCACCCCGATTTTGGGGGGGATTGGGGGCGTCCCCTGACCTGGCCCCAGCCGGCCGCGGTCATCTGGGGTGGCCATGAGCCGGGCCAGGTGCTTGATCTGCGCCTCGGTGCCGGCCGACTCCACGGGCGTGTAGGTGGCCTGGAAGGAGGCGGGCATGGCCCTCGGGCAGGTACACCATGCTGATCAGCACCTGCGGGGACACGGGGACACCCCAAAAACAACAGCTCAGGGGCTCCAGAACGGCCTCAGGGAACCCAAAAACAGCTCAGGGAACCCGAAATCGGCTCAGGGAACCCCAAAAACAGCTCAGGGAGCCCAAAATGGGCTGGGGGAACCTAAAAACAGCTCAGGGAACCCGAAATCGGCTCAGGGAACCCCAAAAACAGCTCAGGGACTCCAGAACGGCCTCAGGGAACCCAAAACCAGCTCAGGGAGCCCAGAACGGCCTCAGGGAACCCAAAACACGTCAGGGAACTCAAAACCAGCTCAGGGACTCCAGAATGGCCTCAGGGAATCCAAAAACAGCTCAGGGAACCCAAAACCAGCTCAGGGAGCCCAGAACGGCCTCAGGGAACCCAAAAAACAGCTCAGGGACTCCAGAACGGCCTCAGGGAACCCCAAAAACAGCTCAGGCAGCCCAGAACGGCCTCAGGGAACCCAAAAACAGCTCAAGGAGCCCAGAACGGCCTCAGGGAACCCGAAATCAGCTCAGGGACTCCACAACGGCCTCAGGAAACCCAAAACACGTCAGGGAACTCAAAACCAGCTCAGGGACTCCAGAACGGCCTCAGGGAACCCAAAAACAGCTCAGGGAACCCAAAACCAGCTCAGGGAGCCCAGAACGGCCTCAGGGAACCCAAAAACAGCTCAGGGAACCCAAAAACCAGCTCAGGGAGCCCAGAACGGCCTCAGGGAACCCAAAACCAGCTCAGGGAGCCCAGAACGGCCTCAGGGAACCCCAAATCATGTCAGGGAACTCAAAAACAGCTCAGGGACTCCAGAACGGCCTCAGGGAACCCAAAACCAGCTCAGGGACCCCAAAAACCAGCTCAGGGAACTCAAAAAACAGCTCAGGGGAGCCCAAAAACAGCACAGGGACTCCAGAACTGCCTCAGGGAACTCAAAATCACCTCAGGGAACTCAAAAGAGCTCAGGGAGCCCGAAATGGGCTTGGGGAACCCCAAAACCAGCTCAGGGAGCCCAAAAACAGCTCAGGGATCCCGAAATTGGCTCAGGGAGCATGAAATCGGCTCAGGGAACTCAAAATAACCTCAGGGAACCTAAAACCAGCTCAGGGAACCCCAAAAACAGCTCAGGGAACCCCAGAACAGCTCAGGGAACCTGAAATCGGCTCGGGGAACCCCAAAAACAGCTCAGGGGACCCCAGAAAGAGCTCAGGGAGCCCGAAATCGGCTCAGGGAACCCCAAAACAGCTCGGGGAACCCAAAACCAGCTCAGGGATCCCGAAATCACCTCAGGGAACTCAAAATCACCTCAGGAACCCCAAAATCGCCTCAGGGAACCCAAAATCACCTCAGGGACACCAAAATCACTCCAGGGATCCAAAAACTGCCTTGGAGAACCCAAAACTGCCCTGGAGACCCCCCCAGAGTGTCCTCAAAACCACCCCGGGTCCCCAAGACTGTCCCCAACACCCCTTAAAGCTCCCCCCAAAGTGTCCCCAGGGCCATTGTCCCTTCCTGACCAGGTTGGGGACATTCCTGAGGGTCAGCAGGACAGGTGACACAGGTGACACCCCCCCCCCCAAAGTGTCCCCAAGGCCATTGTCCCCTCCTGACCAGGTTGGGGACATTCCTGGGGGTCAGCAGGACAGGTGACACAGGTGACACAGGTGACACCCCCCCAGATGTCCCCAAGGCCATTGTCCCCTCCTGACCAGGTTGGCCACGTTCTCGGGGGTCAGCAGGACAGGTGACACAGGTGACACCCCCCCAAAGTGTCCCCAAAGGCCATTGTCCCCTTCCTGACCAGGTTGGGGACATTCCTGAGGGTCAGCAGGACAGGTGACACAGGTGACACCCCCCCCCCAGGTGTCCCCAAGGCCATTGTCCCCTCCTGACCAGGTTGGGGACATTTCTGGGGGTCAGCAGGACAGGTGACACAGGTGACACCCCCCCAGGTGTCCCCAAGGCCATTGTCCCCTCCTGACCAGGCTGGGGACATTCCTGGGGGTCAGCAGGACAGGTGACATCCCCCCCCCAAAGTGTCCCCTCCTGACCAGGTTGGGGACATTCCTGAGGGTCAGCAGGACAGGTGACACAGGTGACACCCCCCCCAGATGTCCCCAAGGCCATTGTACCCTCCTGACCAGGTTGGGGACATTCCTGGGGGTCAGCAGGATGGGTGACAAAGGTGACACAGGTGACACAGGTGACACCCCCCCAGGTGTCCCCAAGGCCATTGTCCCCTCCTGACCAGGTTGGCCACGTTCTCGGGGGTCAGCAGCGGCTGCAGGAACTCGGCCGTGATGTCGGTGTCCGAGGGGACGGTGACCGCTCCGGCCACTTTGGCCACGGCCACCGCCGGCGCCTCCAGGTCCTTGTCCTCGTCATCCTCGCCCAGGGGTGGCTCTGAGGGGGACACGGGAGGGTCCCCGAGTGTCCCCCATGAGGCCACCGGGACCCTCTGATGACCACCACCACCATGGGAGAGGTGACAATGATGCCATCACAGAGGAGGGTGACAATGATGCCACCACAGCTTGAGGGCGGCATCAGGGCTGTCCTGGGGGACGTGTCCAGAATCTTCTGATGGCCACGTCCAGAACCCCCTGATGGCCACCAGAGCCCACCATGAACCCTGATGGCCACCACCACCACGGGGGAGGTGACAATGATGCCACCACAAGCAAGGTGACAATGATGTCACCAATGTCCCACACTCACCGATCTTCATCTTCTTGAGGGCTCAGCCTGGGGCCATGTCCAGAACCCTCTGATGGGCCACCACGGCCACCAGAACCCACCCTGAACCCTGATGGTCACCACCACCATGGGGAGGTGACAATGGCACCACCGTGGGGGAGGTGACACCAATGCCCACCAATGTCCCACTCACTGATCTTCATCTTCTTGAGAGCTCGTCCTGGGGCCATGTCCAGAACCCCCTGATGGCCACCATGGCCACCACCCACCCCTCATGGCCACCACCACCACGAGGAGGTGACACTGGTGTCACTCACCGATCTTCATCTTCTTGAGGGCGGCGTCGGGGCTCGTCCTGGGGCCATTTCTGATGGCCACCACCACCCACCCTGAACCCTGATGGCCACCACGGCCATCACCACCCATCCCTGATGGCCACCACCCACCTACTCTGACCCTGATGGCCACCATGGCCACCACCACCCATCCCTGAGCCCTGATGGCCACCATGGCCACCACCACACCTGATACCACCATGAGGAGGTGACACCGATGCCACCACGGGTTCTCACCGATCTTCATCTTCTTGAGGCCACCACCACCCATCCTTAACCCTGATGGCCACCATGGCCATCACCACCCACCCTCAACCCTGACAGCCACCACCACCCATCTCTGATGACCACCACCACCCACCCTGAAACCCACCACACCCGATACCACCACGGGGAGGTGACACCGATCTTCATCTTCTTGAGGGCGGCGTCGGGCTCGTCCTGGGGCCATTTCCACAACCCCCTGATGGCCACCACCACCCATCCTGAACCCTGATGGCCACCATGGCCACCACCACCCATCCCTGATTGCCACCACCACCCAACCCTGAACCCACCACACCTGACACCACCATGGGGAGGTGACCACCGATGCCACCACGTGTTCTCACCGATCTTCATCTTCTTGAGGGCGGCGTCGGGCTCATTGCGGGGCCATTTCTGATGGCCACCACCACCCAACCCTGAACCCTGATGGCCACCATGGCCACCACCACACCTGACACCACCAGCACGGGGAGGTGACACTGGTGTCACTCACCGATCTTCATCTTCTTGAGGGCGGCGTCGGGCTCGTCGCGGGGCCGCTTGCGGGCCTCCGCGGGGGGCTGGGCATGCTGCGGGCGCGATCTCGGCCTGCGGCGTGCCCAGGTCCACCAGCAGCGTTGGTGATCTGCGGCTGGAAGTCGCCCGAGGACGGGTGGCGCAGCGACGCTCAGCAGGTGCAGCTTCAGGTTCTTGCGCACGCTGCTCACCTGGGGACTTGGCCAGCGTGGGAGGCAGGTTGGCTACGGGGAGAGGGGGACGGGTCAGGGACACCTGGGGACAGCTGGGGACAGCTGGGGACAGCTGGGGACAGCTGGGGACAGCTGGGACTTGGCCAGCGTGGGAGGCAGGTTGGCTATGGCGAGAGGGGGACGGGTTAGGGACAGCTGGGGACATCTGGGGACACCTGGGGACAGCTGGGGGACACCTGGGACAGCTGGGACTGGGCCAAGATTGGTGGCTAGTTGGGTATGGGGGGAGAGGGGACAGGTCAGGGACACCCAGGGACACCTGGGGACACCTGGGGACACCTGGGACTTGGCCAGCATGGGAGGCAGGTTGGGTATGGGGAGAGGGGATGGGTTAGGGACACCTGGGGACAGCTGGGGACAGCTGGGACTTGGCCAGTGTGGGAGGCAGGTTGGGTATGGGGAGAGGGGATGGGTTAGAGACACCTGGGGACAGCTGGGGACACCTGGGGACAGCTGGGGCTTGGCCAGCGTGGGAGGCAGGTTGGCTACGGGGGAGAGGGGACGGGTCAGGGACACCTGGGGACACCTGGGGACAGCTGGGGGACACCTGGGACTGGGCCAGTGTGGGAGGCAGGTTGGCTACAGGGAGAGGGGACGGGTCAGGGACAGCTGGGGACAGCTGGGGACAGCTGGGGACAGCTGGGACTTGGCCAGCGTGGGAGGCAGGTTGGGTATGGGGGGACAGGGGAACGGGGTTAGGGACACCTGGGGGACACCTGGGGACACCTGGAGACAGCTGGGACTTGGCCAGTGTGGGAGGCAGGTTGGGTATGGGGGACAGGGATGGGGTTGGGGACACCTGGGGACAGCTGGGGACACCCTGAAGATGTCACCCATGGAGGCCTGGATGACCTCGGCCATGAACATGGGGACACAAAGGGACACCAAAGGACACCAAGGGGACACCAAGGGGACACCAGGGGACACTGGGGACGTTACCATGGAGGGTCTCGTAGGCCTGGATGACCTCGGCCATGAACATGGGGACACCAGGGGACACCAGGGGACACCAGGGGGACACCTGGGGACGTTACCATGGAGGGTCTCGTAGGCCTGGATGACCTCGGCCATGAACATGGGCCGCTGGCGGGCGATGGTGGCCAGCGAGCCCAGCGCCGCCGTCAGGTTGATGCTGGAGATGGCCGGGTGCACCATGAACTTGAGCAGCTGCTCCAGCGCCCGCCTTGCCCTCCTCCCACAGCACGTCTGGGGACAGCGGTGTCACCCGCGGGTCAGGGGGTCACCGGGGTCACCAAACCCGCGGGGGAGGTCACCGGGGTCACCGGGGTCACCGACCCATGGGGTGGTCATTGGGGTCACCGACCCACAAGGAGGTCACCAACCATGGGGAGGTCACCAGGGCCACCCACGTGTCAGGGGTCACCAACCCATGGAGGGGGTCACCAGGGTCCCAGTCAGGGGGGTCGGTGGGGTCCCCAACTCAAGGGGTCAGTGGGGTCTCCTCTCCAAGGGTCAGTGGGGTCACCCCACCCCAAAGCGCCCTCACTGACTGTACCTGACGATGGGGTGACCCCAATGCTGATCCCAATCCCATTCCCCATCCCAAATCCCCGACCCCAAACCCAAACCCCAAACCCCTAACCCCAAACCTCAATCCCAAACCCCATGACTCACTGTACTTGATGACGGGGTGGTCCCAATCCCCAAACCCCAAACCCCAATCCCAAACCCTGTCACTCACTGTACTTGATGACGGGGTGATCCCAAACCCATTCCTGACCCCAAACCCCAAAGCCCAGTCCCATGACCTCACTGTACTTGATGACGGGGGGGGTGATCCCAATCCCCAAACCCCAAACCCCAATCCCAAACCCCATCACTCACTGTACTTGATGACGGGGTGATCCCAAACCCCAAACCCTAATCCCAATCCCAACCCCCGTCACTCACTGTACTTGATGACGGGGTGATCCCAAACCCATTCCTGACCCCCAAACCCCCAAACCCCAAACCCCACTCACTGTACTTGATGACGGGGTGATCCCAAACCCCCAAACCCTAATCCCAATCCCAAACCCCGTCACTCACTGTACTTGATGACGGGGTGATCCCAAACCCATTCCTGACCCCAAACCCCAAACCCCCAGTCCCATGACTCACTGTACTTGATGACGGGGTGATCCCAATCCCCAAACCCCAAACCCGAACCCCACTCACTGTACTTGATGACGGGGTGACCCCAAACCCCAAACCCCAAATCCCAAACCCCAAACCCGTCACTCACTGTACTTGATGACGGGGTGGCTCCACTCCCATTCCTGACCCCAAACCCCAAACCCCAGACCCCAAACCCCGTCACTCACTGTACTTGATGACAGGGTGATCCCAATCCCATTCCTGACCCCAAACCCCACTCACTCTACTTGATGACGGGGTGATCCCAATCCCATTCCTGACCCCAAACCCCACTCACTGTACTTGATGACGGGTGGTCTCAAACCCCAAACCCCAAACCCCAAACCCCAAACCCGAACCCCACTCACTGTACTTGATGACGGGGTGATCCCAATCCCCAATCCCCAAACCCCAGACCCCAATCCCGTGACTCACTGTACTTGATGACGGGGTGATCCCAAACCCATTCCTGACCCCAAAGCCCAAACCCCAGTCCCATGACTCACTGTACTTGATGACGGGGTGATCCCAAACCCCAAACTCCAAACCCCAATCCCCAATCCCCAAACCCCAAACCCAAACCCCAATCCCAAACCCCCATCACTCATTGTACTTGATGACGGGGTGACCCCAATCCCCAAACCCCAAACCCCAGACCCCAATCCCATGACTCACTGTACTTGATGACGGGGTGGTCCCAAACCCCAAAACCCAATCCCAAACCCCAGACCCCAAACCCCCAAACCCCATGACTCACTGTACTTGATGACGGGGTGATCCCAATCCCCAATCCCCAAACCCCAATCCCAAACCCCACTCACTGTACTTGATGACGGGGTGGTCCCAAACCCATTCCTGACCCCAATCCCCCAAACCCCAACCCCAACCCCAATCCCATGACTCACTGTACTTGATGACGGGGTGATCCCAAACCCATTCCTGACCCCAAACCCCAGACCCCAGTCCCATCACTCACTGTACTTGATGACGGGGTGGTCGCGCGGGATGACGCTCCAGGCTGACGTCGTTCTCGTGCCTCTTGGGCACGTCGGAGTCGGCCGTCGCGCGGCGACAGCGTCACGATCAGCCCCTCCACGAACTTGATGGCGTGCGTGCGGACGCCGTCGTTGTCCGAGTCCAGCAGCAGGATGATGTCGCTGGCCATGGAGGACATCATCTCCCAGCAGGCCTCCTGCAGCTCGCTGATCACCTTGGACTTCACCATCCACTGATCCCAACCAAAAAAAAAAAAACGCCACAAAAAAAATTTGGGGGGAAAAAAAAAAAAAAAAGTTGTTATTTTTGTGGGTAATTACGGTAATCGGGTTGGGAGTAGTGGAAATTGTGAGGGGGTTTTTATTGGTGATTACGGTAATTATGGTAATTGTATTGGGTATTAAAGACTTTTTAATGTGTAATTAATGATGGTGATTGATATCAAACACTAAAGCAACTTTTATCTGTAATTACAATAATTGGTATCAATTTAAGGTGATTTTTATGGTTAATTACGGTAATTGCATTGAGGGTCGTGGAAATTTTAAGGGGATTTTTTATAGGATATTACGATAATTATGGTAATTGTATTGGGTATTAAAGACTTTTTAATGTGTAACTAATGATAGTGACTGATATCAAATACTAAAGCAATTTTTAGCTGTAATTACACTAATTGATATTGACTATTATAATGGAAAAGTATAAGGGGGTTTTTGTGGGTAATTACGGTAATCGCATTGAGGGTCGTGGAAATTTTAAGGGGATTTTTATTGGTAATTACGGTAATTATGGTAATTGTATTGGGTATTGAAGACTTTTTAATGTGTAATTAATGATGGTGATTGATATCAAACACTAAAGCAACTTTTATCTGTAATTACAATAATTGGTATCAATTTAAGGTGATTTTTATGGTTAATTACGGTAATTGCATTGAGGGTCGTGGAAATTTTAAGGGGATTTTTTATAGGATATTATGGTAATTATGGTAATTGTATTGGGTATTAAAGATTTCTTTTAATATGTAATTAATGATAATGATTGATATCAAATACTAAAGCAATTTTTAGCTGTAATTACACTAATTGATATTGACTATTATAATGGAAAGTGTAAGGTGATTTTTATTGGTAATTATGGTAATTGTGTTGGATATTAAAGACTTTTTAATGTGTAATTATGGTGATTGATATCAAATATTAAAGCAACTTTTATCTGTAATTACAATACCTGGTATCAATTTAAGGTGATTTTTATGGGTAATTACGGTAATTGTACTGGGTATTAAAGACTTTTTTTAATGTGCAATTAATGCTGGTGATTGCTATCAAAAATCAAAGCAATTTGGAGCAATCGAAGCCTCACCTGCAGGGCCACCTTGTAGAGCTGGGTCATGGTCAGGATGGCCTTTTTGACCACGTTGACGTTCTCATCCTTGAGCAGCATGTTCAGGTTGGCCACCAGCTTCAGCAGCAGCTCGATGTCCCTCTTGCTGGGGACAGCAAAAAAAAAATTGGGTTTATTTGGTTTTATGCCCACAGAAATGGGCAAAAATTCCCAACCCAAATGGCCCAAAAATTCCCAAAAAATAGCTCAAAATTTCCCACCAGAACAGCCTCAGAATGGCCTTGAAACAGCCCAAAAAATTCCCACCAAAATGACCCAAAATTCCCATGGAAATGGCCTAAAAATGCCACCAAAATGGCTCCAAATTCCCATGGAAATGGCCCAAAAATTGCCACCAAAATGGCCCAAAAATTCCCCGACAAATCGGCACAAAATTCCTACCAAAATGGCCCAAAAATTCCCACCAGAACAGCCTCAAAATGGCCTTGACACAGCCCAAAAATTCCCAACAAAATGGCCCAAAATTCCCATGGAAATTGCCCAAAATTTCCTGCAAAACAGCCCAAAAATTCCCACCAAAATGGCCCAAAAATTCCCATGGAAATGGCCTAAAAAATGCCACCAAAATGGCCCAAAATTCCCATGGAAATGGCCCAAAAATTCCCCATGGAAATGGCCCAAAAATTGCCACCAAAATGGCCCAAAAATTCCCAACAAATCGGCACAAAATTCCTACCAAAATGGCCCAAAAATTCCAACAAAATAGCCCCAAAATTCCCACCAGAACAGCCTCAAAATGGCCTTGACACAGCCCAAAAATTCCCACAAAATGGCCCAAAATTCCCATGGAAATTGCCCAAAATTTCCTGCAAAACAGCCCAAAAATTCCCACCAAAATGGCCCAAAAATTCCCATGGAAATGGCCTAAAAATGCCACCAAAATGGCCCAAAATTCCCATGGAAATGGCCCAAAAATTCCCATGGAAATGGCCCAAAAATTGCCACCAAAATGGCCCAAAAATTCCCAACAAATCGGCACAAAATTCCTACCAAAATGGCCCAAAAATTCCCAACAAAATAGCCCCAAAAATTCCCACCAGAACAGCCTCAAAATGGCCTTGAAACAGCCCAAAAATTCCCACCAAAATGGCCCAAAATTCTCATCAAAATGGCCCAAAAATTCCCACAGAAACGGCCAAAATTGCCACCAAAATGGCCCAGAAATTCTCACCAAAACAGCCTCAAAATGGCCTTGAAACAGCCCAAAAATTCCCAACAAAATGGCCCAAAATTCCCATGGAAATTGCCCAAAATTTCCTGCAAAACAGCCCAAAAATTCCACCAAAATGGCCCAAAAATTCCCATGGAAATGGCCCAAAAATGCCACCAAAATGGTCCAACAATTCCACCAAAATGGCCCAAAATTCCCACCAAAAGGACCCAAAAATTTGCAACAAAGTGACCCAAAATTCCCACAGAAACAGCCCAAAAATTTCCACCAAAACAGCCCAAAAATGCCACCAAAATTGTCCAAAAATTCCCACCAAAAGGGCCCAAAATTCCCATGGAAATGGCCCAAAATTCCCACCAAAACCAGCCCAAAAATTCCCCATGGAAATGGCCTAAAAATTCCCAACAAAAGGACCCAAAAATTTCTAACAAAGTGACCCAAAATTCTCACAGAAACGGCCCAAAATTTCCACCAAAACAGCCCAAAATTCCCTCCAAAATGGCCCAAAATTCCCATGGAAATGGCCCAAAAATGCCCCCAAAGGAGCCCCAAAATTCCTTCCAAAAGAACCCCAAAATTCCACTAAAATAGCTCCAAAATTCCTACCAAACCAGCCCCAAAATGGCCCCCAAAAAGCCCCAAAATCGCCGTTTTTTGCCCCAAATCTCACCAGGCCTCCTCGATGAATCCCACCACGAATTTCCGCACCTCGATGGATTTGTCGGCCCTGGAAGGCGATGATTTCCTGGGGGGGAAACATGGGGGTCAGAGCGGGCTGGGGGGCGCCCCAAATTCCCCCCAAATTCACCCCAAAATCACCACAAACCAATCCCCAATTCCCCCAAATCCACCCCAATCCTGGGATCCATCCCAAATTCCCCCAAATTCACCCCAAACCTGCCCCAAATTTACTCAAATTCCTCCCAAATTCCCCCAAATTCACCCCAAATTCACCCCAAACCAATCCCCAATTGCCCAAGTCCACCCCAATCCTGGATCCATCCCAAATTCCCCCCAGATTCAACCCAAATCCATCCCGAAATTCCCCCCAAATCCATCCCAAATTCACCCCAAACACATCCCCAAATTCACCCAAATTCACCCAAATTCACCCCAAATTCCCCCAAATTCACCCCAAACCTGCCCCAAATTCACCCCAAACCAATCCCCAATTGCCCCAAGTCCACCCCAATCCTGGATCCATCCCAAATTCCCCCAGATTCAACCCAAATCCATCCCAAATTCTCCCCCAAATTCACCCCAAACCTGCCCCAAATTCACCCCCAAATCCATCCCAAAAATTTGGTCAAATTCCCCCCAACCCATCCCCGGATCCATCCCAAATTCCCCCCAAATTCCCCCAAACCCATCCAAATTCCCCCCAAATTCACCCCAAACCCATCCCAAATTCCCCCAAACCCATCCCAAATTCCCCTAAATTCCTCCCCCCCAAATTCACCCCCAAATTGACCCCAAACACATCCCAAATTCCCCAAAATCCATTCCCAAATTCCCCCCAAATTCACCCCCCAAACACATCCCCAAATTCCCCCAAATTCCCCCAAATTCCCCCCAAATTCACCACAAACCAATCCCCCAATTGCCCCAAGTCCACCCCCAATCCTGGATCCATCCCAAATTCCCCAGATTCAACCCAAATCCATCCCCAAATTCCCCAAATCCACCCCAAACCCATCCCAAATTCACCCCAAACACATCCCCAAATTCACCCCAAATTCCCCCAAATTCACCCCAAATTTACCCCAAACCAATCCCGAATTCCCCCAAATCAATCCCAAACACATCCCCGGTTCTTAAATCCATCCCAAATTCCCCCAAATTCAACCACAAATCTGCCCCCAAATTCACCCCAAATCTGCCCCAAATTCACCCCAAACACGTCCCCAAATTCTCCCCCAAATTCACCCCCAAATTTCACCCCCCAAACCAGCCCCAAATTCACCCCCAAATTCCCCCAAATTCAACCCAAACCAATCCCCAATTCCCCCAAATCCACCCCAATCCTGGATCCATCCCAAATTCCCCCGAATTCACCCAAATCCATCCCAAATTCACCCAAACACATCCCCAAATTCACCCCAAACACATCCCCCAAATTCCACACCCCAAACCTGCCCCAAATTCACCCCAAACCAATCCCCAATTGCCCCAAGTCCACCCCAATCCTGGATCCATCCCAAATTCCCCCAGATTCAACCCAAATCCATCCCCAAATTCCCCCCAAATCCATCCCAAATTCACCCCAAAATTCACCCCAAACCTGCCCCAAATTCACCCCTAAACCCATCCCTAAATTTGTCAAACTCCCCCCAAATCCATCCCAAATTCACCCCAAACACATTCCCAAATTCACCCAAATTCCCCCCAAATTCTCCCCCAAATTCACCCCAAACCTGCCCCAAATTCACCCCCCAAATCCATCCCAAAATTTGGTCAAATTCCCCCCAAACCCATCCCAAATTTCACCTCAAACCTGTCCCCAGTTCCCCCAAATTCACTCCAAACTCCCCCAAATTCACCCCAAACACATCCCAAATCCCCCCAAACCCATCCCAAATTCCCCAAATCCATCCCAAATTCCCCCAAATTCACCCCCAAACCCATCCCAAATTCCCCCCAAATTCCCCCCCAAAATTCACACCCAAACCCATCCCAAATTCACCCAAACCATCCAAATTCCCCCAAATTCTCCCCCAAATTCAACCCAAACCTGCCCCAAATTCACCCCCAAACCCATCCCAAAATTTGGTCAAATTCCCCCCAAATCCATCCCAAATTCCTCCCCAATCCATCCCAAATTCCTCCCAAATCCATCCCAAATTCACCCCCAAATTCACCCCCAAAAAAGCCCCAAATTCACCCCAAATCCATCCCCAATTCCCCAAAATCCATCCCAATCATGGATCCATCCCAAGTTCCCCCAAATTCACCCCAAATCCATCCCCAAATTCCCCCAAATCCATCCCAAATCTATCCCAAATTCCCCCCAAATCTGCCCCAAATTCACCCTAAACCTGCCCCAAATTCACCCCCAAATCCATCCCAAAATTTGGTCAAATTCCCCTCAAACCCATCCCAAATTCCCCCCAAACCCATCCCAAATTCCTCCCAAATCCATCCCAAATTCCCCCCAAATCCATCCCAAATTCACCCCCAAATTCACCCCAAAAAAAGCCCCAAATTCCCCCCAAATCCATCCCAAATTCACCCCCAAATTCACCCCAAATTCCACCCCAAACCTGCCCCAAATTCCCCCCCAAATCCATCCCAAATTCACCCCCAAATCCATCCCAAAATTTGGTCAAATTCCCCCCAAACCCATCCCAAATTCACCTCAAACCTGTCCCCAGTTCCCCCAAAATTCACTCCAAACTCCCCCAAATTCACCCCAAACACATCCCAAATCCCCCCAAACCCATCCCAAATTCCCCAAACCCATCCCAAATTCCCCCAAATTCAACCCAAAACCCATCCCAAATTCCTCCCCAAATTCCCCCCAAAATTCACCCTAAACCCATCCCAAATTCCCCCAAACCCACCCCAAATCCCCCAAATTTCCTGCACCCACCCCCAAATTCCCCAAATTCCCCCAAATCCCCCCAAATTTTCCAGCTCACAATCCAGGAAGTTGTCCAGGAGCGTGGGGTCCTTGTTGATGATCAGCTCCTGCACCTGGGGACAGGTGGGGACATTGTGGGGACATTGTGGGGACATTGTGGGGGGACAGAGCCACCTCCTCCCTAAATCCCAATTTCCCTCCCCAAATCCCAATTTCCCCCAAAAAAATCCCTATTTTCCCACACCTAAATCCCAATTTTTGCCCCCCAAATCCCATTTTCCCACCCCAAATCCCATTTTCCCCACCCCAAATCCCATTTTTCCCCAAAAAATTCCCATTTTCCCACCCAAAATCCCAATTTCCCACCCCAAATCCCAATTTCCACCCCAAATCCCAATTTCCCACCCCAAATCCCAATCCTTTCCACCCTAAATCCAATTTTTGCCCCCAAAATCCCATTTTCCCACCTCAAATCCCAATTTCCCCCCAAAATCCCCAATTTCCCCACCCAAAATCCCCAATTTTCCACCCCAAAATCCCAATTTCCCACCCCAAATCTTCATTTTTTTCCACCCAAATCCCACCCATTCCCCCCCCAATTCCAGTTTTTCCCACCCTTCCACCCCAAATCCCAATTTTCTCCCCAAAACCCCCCAAAATCCCATTTTTCCCCCAAAATCCCATTCTTCCCCCCAAATCCCAATTTTTCACCCACTTTCCCCTCAAAAATCCCCTTTCCTCCCCCCAAAATCCCAATTTCCCCCCCCCCTCAAAATCCATTTTTTATTAAAAAAATTCAATTTTTTCCCCCAAAATCCCATTTTTATTTAAAAAAATTCAATTTTCCCCCCCCCAAAATCCCCTTTCCTCCCTGCAAATGTCCCTTTTTCCCCTTTTCCCCCTTTTTCCCCCCATTTTTCTCCCCCATTTTTTCCCCATTTTTTCCCCATCTCACCTGTTTTAAGATGCTGATTTTCCCCTCGTTCCCGATCAGCGCCGCCTGGTTCAGCAGATCCACACACCTGCAAATGGAATTTTTCTCATTTTTTTTCTCCTTTTTTTCCCCATTTTTCCCATTTTTTACCCATTCCCAGGTGCTCCTTCCCATCCCTCCCATCCCGATTTTCCCTCATTTTTCCCATTTTTTTGCCTTTTTCCCCTCAGTATTTCTGGTTTTTTTCCCATTTTTATCCCATTTTTCCTCCCCATTTTCCTGGGTTTGACTCCATTTTTTTTCCCATTTTTACCCAATTTTTCCCATTTTTATCCCATTTTCCCCCCCAATTTTCCTGGATTTTCCCCCATTTTTCCCTTTTTTCACCTATTTTCCTGGGTTTTCCCCCATTTTCCCCCCATTTTCCTGGATTTTCCCCCATTTTTACCCCATTTTCCCTCATTTTCCCCCCATTTTCCTGGGTTTGACTCCATTTTTTCCCATTTTCCCAATTTTTCCCCCATTTTTATCCCAATTTTCCCCCATTTTTTCCCCCCAATTTTTCCTGGATTTTACCCCATTTTCCCCTTTTTCCCCCATTTTCCTGGATTTTACCCCATTTTTCCCATTTTTACCCCATTTTCCCTCATTTCTCCCCATTTTCCTGGGTTTTACTCAATTTTTTCCCCATTTTTACCCTTTACCAATTTTTCCCATTTTTATCCCATTTTTATCCCATTTTCCCCCCCCAATTTTCCTGGGTTTTCCCCCATTTTCCCTGGATTTTACCCCATTTTTTCCCATTTTCCCTCCATTTTCCTGGATTTTCCCCCATTTTTTACCCCATTTTCCCCCATTTTCCTGGGTTTTACTCAATTTTTCCCATTTTTATCCCATTTTCCCCACAGTTTTCCTGGGTTTTACCCCCATTTTTCCCTTTTTTCTTCCTATTTTTACCCCATTTTTACCCATTTTCCCCCCCACTTTTCCCCAATTTTTCCCTTTCCCCTCCCATTTTCCTGGGTTTTACCCCATTTTGCCCATTTTTACCCAAATTTTTCCCCATTTTTTATCCCACTTTTTGCCCCATTTCTCACCCATTCCCAGGTGCTCCTCCTGTCTCTCCCATGCCCATTTTTTCCTGTTTTTTTTCAGGTTTTTCCCCATTTTTTCTGATTTGTCCCATTTTCCCCATTTTTCCCTGGTTTTTCCCCTGTTTTTTCCAATTTTTTGCCCCATTTTTCCTGTTTTTCACCCCATTTTTTTCCCTGTTTTTTCCGTTTTTTGCCCCATTTTTCCCCGGTTTTCCCCCCATTTTTTGCCTCATTTTCCCCCATTTTTTCGCCCCATTTTCCTCATTTTTTACCCATTTTTTTCCTGTTTTTTTCCCAATTTTTTTTGCCCCATTTTTCCCATTTTTACCGTTTTTTTTCCCCATTTTCTCCATTTTTTCGCCCCATTTTTTCCCTGTTTTCCCCATTTCTTGCCCCATTTTTCCCTT